>JAGVVM010005445.1:0-19775 GCA_019149425.1 Psidium friedrichsthalianum | reverse complement strand
CGAGAAGAGATACATATTCTTCAATGAACATTATTGGATCCGATTACATACCCAATTACGCGTCCTACAGTCCAATCTTGAACCTAGACAAAAAAAGAGAGAAGAGACCAGAAAAGATCGACCTCAAAGAGTTAGGTTTGTTTGCCTGTCTATCTGAACTTTTCTCATGAACGAATTGCTCGAACATTAAAAGGAAGAAAAGAAGGAAGAAAAACACGGAAGTGACTTAATTAGGATCCTACAAAGAAGTGGAGGATCGGCGGTGACTTGAAGTTGACGGGACGGTCCAGTAGGACTTGACGGCAAAGAGGAGCTTCTGCCGCTCGAGGGGGCCGTCCTCGTGGTCGCGATTTGACTGTCGTAGTTCATCCGTCGATCATCCTCTTCAACTTCACCAGCGCGTCCACGTCGTCCCGTACGATCACGCTCCCTTCCGCCTCAGGATCCTGTCCATCTCCAGCAAATGTCCTCTGCTCGCACCTGTTCATCCATTCATTTACCCGAAAACATTAATAACTAGGTTATGTTGATTAAATTAAGGTTAGATCAGAGAAGAGCTTTACTTGTCCTTGTAGAGGGTGAACAACGATCGGCATGGATGAGATCGTAAGTCCTAGGATAAGTAGACATGGCTTCACACTGGTCCAGGATTCAATAGACGACAGTACTTAGAACATTGCCCGAAACGAGAGAGAGATGAAAGGAGTTTCGGCAAAATTTTCAGGATTTACCAGTTCTGATAAGTCCGATGAGCCCTCTTTCGTATATGACTCCGAGCGTGTTGACCTGTGCTTCCACGGGGACCACGTTCATGACCCAGACGGGGTCCCTCCGCGAGCGCCGCTGCAAGCCGCCAAGTGGGCATTCGCGTCCAGCAGGTTCCGGTACCTCCCGGCCTGCCCCAGTTGGTTGTTCACTGTCTTGTAGTACGAGACCCTCCGCTTTCCAGAGCTCCGCGTCAGATCGGAAGGTCTCCGCTGTGATGCCCCGACTGTTCCCTTGCTGATCCGGGCGGGACCGCATTAAGCCGCTCCGGCACTTCGCCACCTGGCCGCCTGCGACCTCCTCGTCGCCAGAGACTTTCGGTAGCCGGGTCAGCAAGTGTCCAAGTTGGTGTACCTGAAAGGAATGAACCCATTTAGTAAATCAGTTGTATTATATCGAGCATTATTTATTTTTCTCAACATTCATTATCAATCAGAACGAAAAAATAGTGAAAGGATTTACAGACTACGAACCAGGCTCGGTCCGGATCTTGGGCCGGGCAGAACCGGTTCACTTTGCATTGCAAGTGGTGTTGGGTTTTTGCCAGACGGCAATGTCGCCCTTCTCTACGAGCTTCGTCCAGCACAGGCTCTTGGCCACCCTCTCGATCGAGTTCTGCTCGGATCTCAAGTCGCTCTGGGTCCTATTCCAGCCCCTCCAGTACTTCCTCCATCGGATCGGCGGACCCGACAGAATCCAATACCGCCCGGCCTCAGAACTCTGTCCACCTCCATCAAATACGTTCCACCTATTCGATATACCAATGGTTGGATGGTCAATTACATCGACTCCGCTCGTTCCGGTCACATTTTCACCAACAACCAACTGATCATGAGAAAGATTAGCAGCGAGAATTACCGGATTCTGCCCAAGGAATAAGGCATCGAGAGCAATGGGCCATGTCGAATGCCCTGGACGGATACGGAAGCCTCTGGACGCGAGAACCGCCGATCAGGGCGGCACCCCCGTTCGAGGGGCGAATTGAACTTGAGCTTCATGCGTGGTCCCTCGGCGCAAAGGACATCGTCAGTATGTTCCGAGACAGAAGATAAGCTCCCCAGCTCGCCACCTAATATTTGAACAAATGATTTTCCCCCGGACGATCAAGACATAAATGTGTATAAAATTTAACAACTAAAATTCACGTGATGACCCATTTTTTCAGACAGAAGAACTTGAATTTCACAACCTACTGGCATGCATATCGGGGAAAGTTACGTCACTAATTGCTATTTAAACGGAATCTTAACATTAAATCCAGATTTGACCTCCTTTCAAATAGGAATCAAATTGGGTAATGCAAATAAGATCAGGATTCCCATGACTCGAGACGTGGACCGCAGTATTAATTTTTGGCCAGCCAACACCTTTTGCGCCCCTTCCGTCTATCCCTCCGACGAAAGATTCAACTTGGCGAGTCGTGCCGGGCCAGTCAAACCTCAGGAATCCAAATCTTAATTACCATTAAGAAACTTAGAAACACGAGCAATTCTGACCAATCCGCTCGTTTTTCGCCTTCTTGGCAACTCGATCCAAAGCAATCAATAAATTAAACATTCCCATAATGCACAGAAGTTGACCGTCGGTGAAGGAGAATAACGCGTATCGACTGATGGGAGAAAATTGATGTATTGAACGACGGGAAACACTCACCCGCAGCCGGTGTCGATGGCGGTCCGGATGGACCCGTCCTTGAGGTTGATCAGCTCGCCAATGTCATCGATGTAGGCATTCGCGCCGTGGGGGAACATGGTGCCGCCCCCCGGGAAGCGGAAGCGGTCGCCCTGGTATTGGATCCAGTTTTGGACCGCCTTCTCCACCGTGAGCTCCTTGTGGGGCACGTTGGCGTACCACGCCAGGTCCCTGCTCGCAGGCCACCGGAACGGTACTCTGTACCCGTGGGGGCCGGCACCCGGCACTTCACCTTCTCGCTCTTGTCCGGGCAGTGCCGCTCCCGGTATATCAGCCTATTCCGGTCGAACCGGAGTGACCTCTGCACGTCCTCGCAGGGCGTGTACTCGCTGAAGTTGGCCCCGCACGCCGGGTACGTCTTGGGGCGGTCGTCTAGCTCGGCGTCCCCGATGTCGTCCTGGCGGTGGTGGGATTCGAAGTCGAGGATGACGGCGGAGGTGGAGGCGGAGGACGATCTCTTCCAGTGGACGAGGGGCAGGGGATGGTGGCGACAGTGGTGGAGGTGGTGGAGAAGGTGGCGGGGGAAATTGGGCCGCCGTGTTGCCAGGACGCCGAGGAGGTAGGACATGAAGCAGAGGACGAGGATGAGGACCCACGTGGAGAGGCTGGAGCTCCTGATCACGAAGTATGACGAGGCGGTGGAGGCGGCGGGCGGTTTGGTGGTGGGGTGGTAGGGGGCGTAGGGACCAGCCATTGGTGGTGGCAGGCGGTGGGAAGCGAGTCAGCCTTTGGCCGCGGGAGCGGCGGCGACGGTGATGTTTTGTTTGCCTTGGTTGTGTTTTGGTTGGGAAAGTAAGATGGAAGAGAGTGGAGGGAGAGTTTAATAAGGAGGGGAGGTTGACGAGAAATAGGTTATGGGAACAAGTGGGTCATGTGGGCTAGACATCTGCATGAAAATAAGGAAAAAGATCACGTCGTCATATTTGATAAGTGACGTCACAATATACGCTTGTTGTTGCCCACTACATAACTTGAGAACACGGAATGCATATATTGTCCCGATTTGTTTCCTTACTTGTATAAATATGGTTTTTTAATGCGGATTGCCAAGTGAGATTTCGGGCTTGAGTGGGGGCCACAGGAGTGTCCCCGGCCGCCACTGTCCAGGTATTGGCAGTGAAAGCGTCGGGCATGACTCTATCTGGACTCTTGCGTACGAGGGGAGCTCAAAAAAATGATATTTTGATTTTTTTTCATTTTTATTTTGTTAATTTTTTCTTTATTTTCGACAATGCCGGTCATCAGAAGAAGAAAAAGAAAAAAAATATTAATTACAAAGATATTAAAATATTATTAAAAATTATCAGGTCAGTGCCGATGCAGCCAAGTAAACTGAAGTAACACAAATGCGGAAGTTTTATAACTCAATCGATAAAGAAATGTTTCTGATAAAAAAAATTAATAAAAATATTGAAGATTGAATTAACACAAAAGCAATAAGTTTATGATTTTTTATATTTTCCTTTTTTAATTATGTCTAGTAAAAACCTTTTAATATAACAAAAAAAAAACGGTAAACAATGCGTTGGTTCTGAACTTTTAATGTGTTGGATGCGATGCATGAGCTACGGATAAATATTAATTATAGACCATGTGAAAATGGCACAAATGGAAGGTGGTAGATCTGGTGGTGATAGCTACTAGCCTACTAGCTAAACCGAGCGTGGCATTTTCGTGATTACATGGTCTGGGGCGGTCTTTATCTGGACGGGGTGTCAAAATACGTACCCTACATGTACTTTAGTTTTTGATTATTTTCACTTCCTGAGTGGTTAGGCAATCGGTGCGCAATTTTAAAAGGGCCGGGGTCCACTCCTATAATAAACCTTCCGACGATCTTACTTATGAGCAGCCAAATGGAACCTGAACCAGTTGTAACATAGAAAGATTACTTCTGACTTTTAATTTTATATATAATATATATATACGCTGTGCGCACACAAAATTGTGATTAGTAAAAATTAATTTAGTCATGGTGTAGATCATGTACAATTTCATTGTGATGTACTAGTCCCTACAACATATAGAATAGTGTTAGTTGATAGACCGCTCTGAGCAATAGAACCAACTTGTTATTAGCTATGAGATGCCTCGTCGGTGTAACTGGGCTCGCAGAGACTATTTTCCTTTGTTTGAAAAGGAAATATTGCTTTTATTTTATTTTTTTGTGGAACTGGGCTTGGGTGCCTGCGTGCCCATCCTTGGGGTACTTCGGCCTGGCGGCATTTGGGTCCTAGACCCATTCATGAGGACCGGGATGTTTAGGACCCTTGCTTAGGCAAAAGGGACTAGGCCTTGCCTCAAGGGGATTTCGGCCTCACCATTGAGGTTCCTATGGCAAGAGTCGGAGTTTCTCAAGTCCAATCGCCGAGCACGAGCATTAGCTATCAGGGCATAATCGTCGGAGCCAAGGTACAAGCATCAGGGTCTCAGCCAGCCTTTGGGGTGGACTCGGGTCCTGGCTTCGATAAACCCAAGCCTGGGTTCTAGTGACTTGGGAGTGGTAGCCAAGTCCTGGGCATGAGCACTAGGGTCTTGAGCTCGGCCTATGAGGACCCAGGCTCAGCTGCCAAGGACCTGTGCAAAAGTTGCGGAATCCTCGTGCCCCTGTGTCAAGGTCTCTAATCCAAGTGCCGCTGTATGGCCACACTCTGGAAAATGAAGTCCGACTTTTTTAGAAGAGAATTCATTTTTCTTGAAATTTAAGCATATAACTTATGAACGGATCGATTTCCAGCGGACAACTTATGTATCTGGGTTTAATTAAGCCGTAATTAGATTTAAACATGCCTCGTAATCGTAATAATTGGGAGAATTAGCTCGTGATTTAGAGCGGAATGGATCGTTATGAATCTGTGCGTGGATGCATGGGTGAATGGTTAACAAAGGAAAAAGATTCCGTCTCGATGAAGCGAGCAATCCAATTGCTTAGCCCCATGGAAAAAAAGAGTTTTTGCGGGGTTAAAGAAGAAGCAAAAGCACGTGAATCAAGCTGGAGCACGTGCATCGATTAAACCAATGAGTAAATTGCTATTAGAAAGTCAAATTAAGTCCAAAAATAATATCAGGATGACGTAAGTTTTAGCGCTCAAGAGGATCCATTAGAAGAGATCCCAAAAAATTTAAAAAAAGCACAACGGGCACATGTCATGTTTACCCAAAGAAGGCAAAGGACATCAAGATACAACTTGCCTTATTAAATTTGATGCCAAACCTATATATCTTGGGAAAATTCTATTTATACGGACTTAATTCTTTAAAAGGAAAAACCCTCAATTTTATGTCTAGTCGCGATCGTGTCTCGATTTTTTTTTGTCCATTTAAAAAAAAACCACCAACTTTCACTCTAGTCTTAAATGTGCCTTCATTAACTCTTCATCCGCAAGTTGCCTCTAGTTCTCTTCAATAATATCAATGTAAGAAGGCTCTTGTTGCTCTTGAGGGTATTGATGAAGATGCAGATTTTGATAATGAACTTCTAAGTGGCCCTAACATTGATGATTTTGAAGAAATTAGTGACGGTTTTTTAATAATTGGTTAATGGGGGGATGGATTTTGGAGTGGAATGAATGTCCGTGATTTTACTCCAGACAAAAAGAAAAATTTCATGGCAGAATTGGGACTAGACAAAAACCCTCAACTTAAGGTCCAAATTCAATTCTGCCTCGAACGGTTCTTCTTCTTCTTCTTCTTCTTTTTGCATAAAAAATTTCAAATTTTCACTCTAACTCCAAATCTGTTTCGCTCTTCCAAAAATTGCCATTGATTTATTCAATATTGTCAACATAAGGATGTTGCTATTGTTCCTTATAAAGTGAGATGTTGATGAAATCACATGTTTTAATAATGAACTTCTAACCATTTCTAATGTCGATAATTTTGAGTAAACTAGTAGCTATATTTTGGACATGTTGTAGATTTGGGATTAGAGTAAAAGTTATGGATATTTTTTTTATTATACATAAAAATTTTGAGTTAGAATTAAGACTTGACCTAAATTTGAAAGATTTTTTTTTAAGAAATTAGGCAGAAGGCTTTTTTAGAGAATTAGGCCGTCAAACACAAAAGCTTGAAATTCAGCTGGACAAAACAATTCATACTTCAGGTAATTGCAGGGTCTTTAGGGGCTTTATAGGTTTGGGGTCACCATGGTCTACGAGTATACAAATATGTTCACATAAGCACACGTCGAGCTCCAACCAACGGTGCCATAAACAAAAAGAACGAAGTCCGCCGATCAGCATTTCCCAAAAAAGGTGCTTTCGATTAGAAAATTCTTTCGGTCGACGTGGTTCATCAATTCCCGTACAGTTTCCATAACCAAATAGGAGGGGCTTTCGTCTTATGGAAGCGATGAGCTCGGTTTGAGATACACACGTGACAAGCCCGTCTATCAAGAAAATTACCAAAAAAAAATCATAAATATATTACAATTATGTCGATTCAGTCTTAAAATTTTTACAATTATGCCAATTCAGTCCACCCAATCAATTTTGACTGGCCAACACACGCTAACATGAATACCGGCTAGTAGCCGCCAAAGGAAGAAGGAGAAGAAAAAAATTAGTTGATAAAACATTAAAGTATTGTTAAAATTGCCACATCAGCGCCGGCTGGCCAAAGTTGGCCGGATGGACTACAGGTTTAGAATGAATGAGGAAAAAAAGTAGGTTTAAGACTAAATTAGTACAATTGTAATATATACGTTCAAACTTATGAAAAGGACATGGGTTTGTAGTTCTTGCCCTTTATATTAGCGCATAATTTTCGAAAGTATTTAGATCCTCATGAAATTATGGCGTGGTAAGGTTTTTTACCCCAGTAAAAGATAGCCTATTCTTCCGTTATTACTTACTAATTACTAACCAGGAACTTAGACTTGCGACTTGGATGGCAAACACCAAATATTTGCTATGACTTCTTGCTGATTATTATGTTAATGTATTGGATATCTATACCGAGCAGAGGATTTATAAATTGCAAATGGACTAATATTTAAAAGTCGGGTTCTCCTAAGTGCGTTTAAAGTGAAAGGTCATCACTCTCAAGTGGACTTTGAAGTCAACTCTTGGTGAATAATGGGTGCATTAAATGGAAGAGTGGTAGTAAATCTTTCTAACTATGAGGAGAATAGTCTCTGCAGTTTATTATAAGTTCCATGTTGAGGCTGACCAAAATTCACTATCAATTCGAACAATAAATCTATTCGATTTGACAGGGCCGGTGGAACTTCAAACTCGAGTCGCAGAAGCGGACATGATTTAAAAGTAAATACATAGGTTAATCAAATGCAATTTATGGATGCAAAACCCCAAAAATTACTAGATTGAGAACTTGTGATGTTGATGGACATCTTGAAAAATTGTCCAAAAAGTTTTAAATCTATTATGCTTTTGTCAATCCAATCTTAAAACTTTTAATTTTGCTAATTGAATCTTAAAATCTTTTACCATTTGGTAGTTGAGTCATATTGATCGAAAATCGCTGACGTGCATGTCAGTCATCTTACGTGACACGGCCAACACTAATGTAGACAATTTTTGTAACTTATTTAATTATTTTTCAATTTCTTCAACTTTTTTTTATTTTTCATTTTCTGTTTTCTCTTTGCCTTTTCTTCCACTGTGCCAGCGAGGGTCACTAGCAACCCTCACTAGCCATGAAGGCCTCACCGGCCATAGATGTCGAGGCCCTCACCTAGTCTGAGCGAGGCCTTCATAGCTGCGACAATCGCTGGTGATCTTCGGTGGCACAATAAAAAAGGAAAACAAAGAGAAAAAAGAAAATAAAAAAGAGAAACAAAATGAAAATAATAACGATAAATCCAATTTTTTTGAAAAAAAAATTAAAAAAAGTATCCATGTCAGCATCGACTATACCATGTATGGCAATTGGCGTTCATGACAGACGATGGCGATTTTCAATCAATATGACTTGATTGGTAAATTATTGACAAGTTTAGCACTTAATTAGAAAAATTAAACTGTTTATGACTAAATTGATAAAAATACAACGGATTTTTTTTTTTGGACAATTTTCCTATGGACATAAAGTTAGATTTCGTAGCTCGGTTTCCGTGGAAGGCTTTTGCTTTTCCCCACAAGTTTCTCGAAGAGGAATTTGGCAAAAATAAAAAACCATGATCTCTCTGTCTCGATGCACTTGAAGATACAGATTTGATATACATAGGACGATCTTGGATCTTGAAAGTTTTACGGTAAGCTCACTAAAGTTCATAAATCCTTAAAATTGACCAGATCGAGGTAAAAAAAAAAAACGTGATCCGATGTGGATGAATCATTGGGGAGGCAGCTGCTTCCCCACGAAGCATGGATCGCTTATGTGCATGCATCCTTGGTCTTTCTTGACCTTAGACATGAGTTGGCTCTAATTCTCATAGTTTACAGGGGACAGAGATGATTAAAAAAAGAGGCATAGGGCACTTCTCGGAACGAGGCATAATACTGTCTAGACAATGTTGACTGACCCAATGATCTGATCTCGATTGTCCAGTTGCATGTTTCTTAACTAAACATAAATAGATTAAATAATTGCAGCGACCTTTGACTAAATGGTTGGCTACCTTTTGTGCTACATTAATCGTGCTAACCAGTGTGGATGTGACCACCAAGAAATAGTTATCCAGGTCAACTGCAAAAAGTAAGACCCAAAAAGAGAAAGAGGGGAAAGAAACAGAAAAGAGATGTCCTTTTTCTTTCTCGTTTTAGCTCTTTCCCTAAGTAGAGCAGCTGAGATCTACTCAAGTAATGCGTGGTTCTTTAGGGTGCGTATGGTAACGCTCCAGAAAAAGTGTTCTGTTCCAAAGTGTTCTCGGAACACTTTGGGAACAGAAACGCGTATGGTAAAAAAGTGATCCAAAAGTGTTCCGAGAACACTTTTGAGAAACCAAAAACACTTTTGGAGCAGAAATGAGAAACAAAAAAAACTTGCTTTTGTGTTCTCGGAACACTTTTTAGAAACACATTTGGAACATTTTTGGAAACAATTAGGAACACATTCTTGAAGTAATTAAAAATAAAAAATTATAAAGAATAAGATAATTAAAATAAAAATAATTTTTTTCAAAAAATAAAAAATAAGAAAGATTAAAAATCGAAATAATAAAATAAATATCAAATAAATTAATTTAAAATAAAATGATTAAAAATAAGAAATAAATTTTTCGAAATAATAAAAATAAAAATAAAAATTGAAAATAATTAAGAATAAAAAATAATTTTTTGAAATAATAAAAATAAAATAAAATAATAAAAATAAAAATAATAAAAATTCATTAATTAAAAATATAAATATAAATATAAATATAAATATAAAAAATAATTTTTTCGAAAAAATAAATAATAAAATTAATTTTTTTGAAAAAATAAATAATAAAAAATAATTTTTTCAAAAAAAAAAATAAATAATAAAAATAAAAATAATTTTTTCAAAAAAAATAAAAATAATTTTTCCAAAAAAATAAATAATAAAAAATAATTTTTTCAAAAAAAATAAATAATAAAAAATAAAAATATTTTTCAAAAAATAAAAATAAAAATATAATTTTCCAAAAAAAATAAATAATTAAAAATCAAAAAATCAAAAAATATTCTAAATAATAAAAATTAATTGAGAATTGAATCATTTACAAAGGGTATTTTATTAAACGGCATTTACGTCAAAGTTGTATCCTATACTTTTCAATTACAATTTATCAATCAGTATTTGCATTCAATTATGTAATTATAGTTTATCTACTTGGAATCATTTAGTATGACTAAATAAATTGTATTTTTTCTTCTATGGAAGACATATTTCATGTTCTATTGCTCAATTTAATTTGTCTTCCTTTGATTTTTTTTTATTGTTGATTCATTTTTTTAAAAACATAAATAGAATTAAAAAATTAGGAATAGATTTGAAGTAAATGGTTGCATTTTTATTTTTTTTTGTTCCGAGTACAAAAGCTTTATGCAGTTACCAAACGCGTTTCTGTTATTTTGTTCCGAGAACAGAAACTTTATGCAGTTACCAAACGCGTTTCTGAGAGAGTTGCCGAGAACAGAAACATAAAAAAGTGTTTCTGTTCCAAAAGTTTTCCGGGAACAGAAACGTTACCATACGCACCCTTATTATACCAATAAAGGTGGCAAAATTAGTTTGGAGTCCATATTTTAACCCAATGGCGCAGTTCATTAATGAGTTTCTTAAGTTTTAAAACAAGTTTAAGTAAGTCATAAATAGGTTACCTAACAATTTATTGGACCTTTTTTTTTGGGTCGAAAAATCAATGGGCCTTAAATGGGTTATAAATGGATCACCTGACAAGCTTAAGCGAATCATGCACATGTCGTTTTTTTTTTCCCTATGAAATCTGGCGAGGGCTGTTCGGGACTTAGAAAAAAATTAAAAAATAAAGATGAATTATATTTTTTAAAAATATATATATGAAAAAATTGTCCATATTGTTTAAGCAAGATAATTTTTTTTAGAAATTTATAAATATATATATATGTTTTCCTAAATTAGGTTAAATATGAAAATATTTAAGCAACATGGGTTGGGTTAAATGGATCAATTTGGGTCGCTAGATTTATATTATATAGAAATAGGTCAAAATGGGTTAAATCGATCAATTTGGATCACACACAGGTCAAATGAAAATTAGCAGGCCTTTTGGCTTCAGGTACGAGATGGCCCTTTCTTACCGACCGAGAATGTAACGACTTCTACTTATACCCGACCGTTAGTGCTCGTTCGGGGAGGTTCAGGAGGTCCTATGGGTTGAAGACAGTGGCTCCAGGCCTTTGGGTGAGGCCGCAAATTCGGATGGGTTTGGGCCTTCTAAGGTTTCAAAGAAGATTTTTTTTTTATATTTTTAACTTACTGGGCTAAGTTTTGAGCGGTTAAAATAGAAAAACATCAAATGATGGTATGAAGTAAGATCGTTCTCTCAAAAAAAAAAAAACCTAAAGTGGACTTTATTTCGAATAAAGCTTTGAAGTAGCCAACCTAGTCTCAAATAAGTCCCCCCTAGTAGGGGTGAGCGGTTCTCGGTCGCTCCGGTCCCGGTGGTCCCAATTCCCAAATTTTGAAATCAAGGATCGAAAGGTCTGATTCCCAGGTGGTCTGATGTAATTGGCAAAACTGTCCAATAATCGATGGTGAGGATACGTGGGCTTCTTCACCACGTGACCACAGAGGATGTTATCACAGTCTTCACAGATGGACGTTGCTCTCTTCGCTGGCCATGCTGTCGAGCTTTGTGTCGGAGCGATTGAAACGCGCTCTAGAGAGGGTGCGAGCGTGAGTGCTCGTTCATTCAGACAGAGAAGGAAAGTGGGGGAAAGAGAAAAAAAGAAAACTTCTTCATTCGTCCCTGTAAACCAGCGTGAGCCGTGTTTTTCACCTCGTCTCCTCGAAGATTTGTGCCCATTAATCATGTGACAGATTGCCGTTCACGTGAGTGAGGTCTATGTTTCTTAAGATTTAGGTTTACGTTTATAAAATTGAAAAAAAAAAAAATTAAACTAACCAAGCCGCGGCGCGCGCGCGTGGACTGACCCAACTTTGTGTAGGTCCTCTCTCCTCCACAAAAGTGAGGTGCCCCTTGGGGCCCAAACACATAAATTATCTAAAATAAGCAATAGGTTTATCAATGCAGGGGAACAATATCACCTCATGAGCAATGAGGGAGAGAACAGTGCATACTCTAGAGATAATGGGTTTGAGGATTCTTTAATTGAACTCCATAGTCAAGCACTATGGAATTATTTCAACACCCTCGCATGTGTAAGCCGAATTAGAAATGACACGTGGAATTTGATGAACGGGAGTGGATGCACATGCGAAATTAATTAGGGAAATAGATAGAGGGGGACTACATGTACATAAAGAACATATATACCATACAGTCGAGCGATGTAGGATATTTCAACATGAAGCATGACAACATGTCCATTTGCTCGCTTGCACTTTACTTCGGTTCATCACCATATTGTCTAGCCATGTTCGAAGACACTACGGGCTGCATTAGGTCTCGCTCGAACCAAAAGTTCCAACACATCCACATGCCCTCTCATGGCTACGACATGAAGAGGGTTTCTTTCATATTTGTCATGGAAGAAACATATTTCAAGGCCGACTCTTGACAAGCTTGCCGCCATGTTAAGGTACCCTTTTGTTGCCGCGAGATGAAGAGCGGTTGATCTAAAAATAACTTCCGTGGAAAATAAATAATTTGAAAAAGATTTTCCTACAAAAACGATCGCTGGTACCGACTCAAATAATCAATCGTTGGAAAATGTTTTCAATTATTGCTAACAATTTATGTTTAAATACTTTCGCGAATGATGAAAATATTTTTGTTTATTTACTTTTGTAAGCAATAACCACTGTACTCTTAACTCACTGGGCTCAGCCCATGGAGATGACGTTCTTATCTTAGCAACTTCAACGCTAATTATAAACAAAAGATAAAAGAAGAACAAAGCCTTGCATTTCTTGATGGACCCGGCTATTGCTTGATGGGCCTGTGTTTGTTTTTGTATCCCTCAGCATAAAAAGCCGAGACACCCAACAAAAAAGAAAAAAAAGAAAAATTCAAACTGAAAATTCTTTTTATTTGTTGCCCATGGAGAATGCGAAATTGAATAGAACTCAATCAAATCAAGGCCGGCAGTACATGCCGTAAAAATACGGAACCGGCGAGTGAAAATTGGATTAAATCATGTAAGAGTTTGACGTTATCGAGTCTTGGTGATTCCATGAATGGACGAAACGGTCGATATCATGATTTGCTTAATTTTGCACTCGGGTTTTGTGTGCTTTTACTAAGGATGTAAAGGTTCATCGTTACGGACCGGGTCGATAAAGCCCAAAGAGAAAAGGCCGAGAAATCAAATCGGGCCTTTCATCCTCCTCCAGCCCAATTAGGGTTTTATTACGCCTCACGTGTTTCATGTTCTTTGACTGAATGCACCTTTTTAATTGGCCCATAATAAAAATAAAGGCCGTGGGACTGCACATTTATTTTTTATTTTTTATGATATTCCAAGTGATCTGAACGGATTCGGCAATAATTGGTCCGAGTCATCTGCTTATTTTCTGCACTATACTCCGTTAACTTTCCCACATTTTGTAGTCGATTCTTCTTAAAAGAATTGCCGTGAAAGTTGACTAATCAAAGAAGAAATTGCACAGCAGTTTAGACCCCCAAAAACTTTTTTCCCTCTTCAAGGGGAAAAAAAAACCACAAAAAATCCTAAAGTATGCTTAATTGCGACTCATTTACTCTAAATTTCTTTTTGTGACACAAAAAAATTCCAAACTTATACAGATATGACGCATTTACTCCAAAATTTTGGTGACACCAAAAACCTAGATCTTATATCCGTGTGACACATTTACCCTAAATTATTCTTTGACACAAAAAATTCCAACCTTATTTTTATGTAACACATTTACCCTAAATTTGAGGTAAATGTGTCTCATGAATACAAGTTTAGGATTTTTGGTGCCAAAAGAAAAATTTTGGAGTAAATCTATCACGCTAGTATAAGTTTGGGGGTAAATGTATCACATAAGTACAATTTTGAGATTTTTTGTGTCGTCAAAAAATTTTGGGAGTAAATATATCTCAGTAGGCATAATTTATGATTTTTGGTGATTTTTCTCCCCTTTTTATGAGATCACCACTCATGTGGAGGAAGACATCAATCCACCGTGTATAAGTAGTCGTATCTCGAATCATATAAGTTGATAGGTATATGTAGAGACCCTACTACGTTCAATTGTGCCAATTGAGTTTTAAATCTTTTAACAATTTATCAATTTAGTCTTTCTAGTCAATTTGACTGGAAATGACCGAAGTAAATGTCATCATTCCTACGTGACACGATTAAATGAGGGCCGCAACCTCAACTAGAGCCCTCGTTGGCGATATACTAGGGCAACAAGCCCTTGCTGTTGTCAAGGGATTTAGGACCCTTGACAGCGGTCAACAAAGGCTTGCAGGCCTTTGCCCAGTGGCCCGCAACTCGTAGCCACCTTTCACACAATTAAAAGGAAAAAAATCAAAAAATTTAAAATTTTAAAAATTTTCCACATCGCGTCAATTGTATCTAAGTCAGCAATTTTCAATCAAAATTATTGGAAGAACTAAATTGATAAATTGTCAAAAAGTTTAGGATTGAATTAATCTAAGTACAGTAGGTTAAGAATTTTTTGGACAATATTTTCAGTGCCAAGACCAATAACAAAGATAATCCCCCATATAAAATCACAATTAAGCAACAAAAAAAAAGTTTTAATAATTAAATATATGTACGATTGAGGCCATAACTGGGGGAGAAGTCGTAAGTCTTGTTGTCTGAATTCCTGGAGAGTGGTTAGGAATCAACGTGATTCCCCTCTGAAAGTCGAAGGGCTTGTCTGACTTATGGATATTCATAGGGGAGGGAAGAACACATGTTCGGGGCAAGCATTATCGTACTGTCAAAGAAACATGCATCCTTTACACACAAAACGAAATCGTCTTAAGCAAAGCGAAACCATGTGGGCAGATCATCACGATTGTTTGTTCTTGATTGTTGGTAGATGGTGGCAAGGTGATTCCACATTAATTAAGAGGCCGGAATCATCATATATTCTATTTCGCTCCATTTTTTTATATCTTAATCGAGTCTTTCCTTGACAAGATTTCTTCACTGACTGTTTTCGTTACCGTCTTAATTATTTAAGTGCCTGGATGGTTATTCGAATGAAAATAGTTAATAATCTCCGTACGTTCTTTTCATATGGTCTCTTTCACGCTAGAAAAAACGAGACGATAATAAATCTCGTGAAGTTCTTACACACCAACCACTTCTCTGTACACAATTGTTGTTCTGTTTAAATCAAGTTTAGGACAAAAAATAATAATAATAATAATCTCAACTTGGAATCCTAGATCCGAACACAACACCTAGTCTCCAAACATCACCGGTCGCGTGGAGGTATATAAAATTATCGGTAGTTCTATTCAAGGACAAAAAAAAATGTGGGCTAAGCTGACTTTGTGGATTATGTTGTGGGCCGAGCCGAATCGGACGGCAGAAAATTGCTTGAGACCTTATGTTGTTTTTGTAAGATTTCTTTGATATGTGATTGTTCTAGTATATTTAAATTAAAATTGAAGCACTACCTTAGGGAGAATTACTAAAAAAAAGTCATAAACCTATTGCAATAGTGTCAATTCAGTTATAAACCTTTTTTTTTCCTCCAATTTAATCCTAAAAATTTTGCATTTGTATTAATTGAATCCATCCAATCAACTTTGGCAGGCATGCACTGAAGTAAACTTTTTTAAATAATATTTTAATTATATTTTTATATTTTTTTCTGGACTTAGAGTCGGTGAGGGCACCGTGTCCCTAAGTCCAGAAGAAAAGAATAGAAAAATTTTTAAAAAAATCTCGAAAAATTATTAAATTATTATTAAAAACAATCAACATTAGCACCGGCCGATCAAAATGGGTTGGATGGACTGAATTGAAACAAACGCAAAAGATCTAATATTGAATTGGAAAGAAAAAAAAAGTTTAGGATTGAATTGACACAATTATAATAGATTGATGACTTTTTTGGTAATTTTTTTCCAATTATGTATGTACACTCGCAAAAGAAAGGAACATATAAATAAATTTCATGGAGAGTCATGTCCACGTGCCTTTTGAAAGGATCTCAATTTGTCTCTCCCTCACACTCTTTCTATTTCTTGATCTCTCTCTCTAAATGGCCAAAGGTTCTTCTTCGTTTCACATTAAAAAAAAATGAAAAAAATGGCGGAAACTCAACTTCCGCTTGCTTGGCCCTTCTGCAACTCTCACCTCCTCCAGCTCCTTCTCTACTCGTGAATTCTCGCGATCTTTCTCCTTCAGCGCTTCTTGAATCTTTTGTCCATCATCTCGTGAAGTTTCCGCTCTCAGTTGTGCTTATGGGGTCTGCAATATCTGGCCTTGCTGATGAGGCCAAAGGGTGTTCAGTCCCGCCTTCACGGACCTGTCTTGGGGACTTGCCAGAGGGTTGCATCACCTCCATTCTCAAGTTCTTGGATCCCCCGGAGATTTGCCGGTTAGCGTGTTTGAACAGAGCTTTCAGAGATGCTTCGTCGGCCGATGTTGTTTGGGAGTCGAAATTGCCTCCCAATTATCGTTTTCTGGTTGAGAGAGTTCTTGGTGGAGACCCGCGATGCATGGGGAAGAGAGAGATCTTCTCGAGATTGTGCAGACCCAATCGCTTTGATGGTGGCACGAAGGTAGGGTTGGGTTGATCATTCCCGAAACCAGTTCATGCCCACTATCATTTCTAATGCATAATATGCACAAAGTAAATGTGAATTTAGATCCCGCATGCTTTGCTAAAAGTTGAAACTTTTAAGAGATGCTTGCGCTCACGGGCATGTGTGTCGTGTTTCAAATTACTTCACCTGCAGGAAGCTTTGTTGGATAAGATTACCGGAAGTATTTGTGTCGCGGTTTCATCGAAGGCGCTGAAGATAACTGGGATTGATGACCGGAGATACTGGAACCGTATCCCTAGCGAAGAATCCAGGTAAAGAGCTTCAAATGCAGCTGTCTTATTTCTCTTGAGTTTGTGGGTTCACCTGCTGTGATCTTTTTGAAATGAAAAAGGAAATCGCTTTGACCGACAGCCATTATCTCGTCGATTCCATATTTTCCTCTTTCTGTTTACCGAAATATTCAACATGAGGTTGGTGTTTAAATCAGAATTGCATTTAATCTTAAGACGTCATAGATCTCAAGAGCCCAACTCTGTTGGTTCCCTGAAGAAATTATCAATGAAGCTCATGAAGCACAAAACTAAGCTCTTGCTAGCTAAAATCCACCAAGTGAGAATTGTTCGTCATATGATAATCCTGATAGTCCGCGGAGGCCACAACCGGAGAAAGTCTTATCTGGCACACGAGAACAAAAAGATGATAGCTAGGCAAGTAAGAAGACTGGTTCAAGCTTGGGATATTTCTATTTGTTAATACTCATGACGAGGAGTAACGTGCCTTGTGATGAAAGTTTGCTATCTTTCTCCTAAAATTCTGGTCAAGTCTCGTGGTTTGACTAGATAAACGTAAGAGCTTAGTTCACCTTTCTAAGGAAGGAACATGTTCCTTTCATTACATTTTCAATTTGTTCAGCTAAAAGAATAATTGGATCCAAAACTGTGGATCAAACTCGCAAGTAAACCAAATTCTATTTCCAATGTCTGGAATTCTCCGGCATAACCGGCAGTCATCGGCTTTCCTTTTCGTGCTCTAACTCAAAGATTAATCCATAAGAAAATACAAAAAGAAGATAGGAATGTTTCGCAGACATCTTTAATGCTTTAGTGAAATTTGGGGCACACATTTTATTTATCGAAATCAGATGGCGGGTTCGGCTTCTTTTTTTCGAATGGTTAATCCCTTTCGATCAAGCAATATCGAGCGAGGGGCTTTCTAGATCCCTAGGAACCCTCTCGAAAAAGAGTATGAACCAGCAATCAGCTTATAGTGAGTGTGGAGAAAGATTTGAGAAGTAAGAGATGCCAGTGAATTTCACCACGGAGAAAGGAGTCTGAACCAAATTCGACGAGATTCTGTGCCTCCATTTAAGGACGTTTTTCTCTCTCCATGGGAATTGAAATAAGATCGACATTCTCTTCTTTTTTGTGATGAAAGAGGACGAAAATAATTCCTCTCCTTTTGTCACTAGGTTCAGCACAGTGGCGTCTCTTCAACAGATGTGTGGGTTGAAGTTGTGGGGGAGTTTAGTTCCAACTCTCGCCTGGCACATATAGCTTCTATTTCAGGCTCAAACTGGCAAAACAGGACCCAAAGAGATTCTGTCGGCGAACGTGCGACCTCAATCAGTTCATGGTTGGGACATCAAACCGGTCCCGATTTCAGCTGTCGACGTCAAATGGTCAGGCATCGTGTCCGAATGTTATCTGGATAAACCAGGGGATTGGGTCCAGTACCGTGTGGGTGACTTTGTCGTTGGAAACCAGGACGCGCAAACATTGGAATCAAGTTTTCCAATGGTCCAAGATTGATTGCACGCACACGAAAGGCGGACTCTGTGTTAGACTCTGTGCTGTTATGCCCGTGAGGGTTGAAGTGAATCCGCGTTATGCTAGGTTTGGGGGGGGGGTACATCAGAGGCAGTATAGCCACAAGTATTGATTGATGCTGGTCAATTGTTTGTTTTCTTCTCATCGAGTACGTATCTACAACACTTCGTTCATGTATATATTGTATTCAGAAGATTGAGGCTTTTTATTCAGAGCGTTTCAGTCAGGGACATTCATATATATAGCCTCAGTTTGGGGACTTTTTAATTGACAAAACCTGAAATGTTTAGTTAACATCTTGTCTCGCCAATAGGTCACAAATCAGGTGACGGTTACCCTAATTGGCTATGTTATGTGCCAGACCACCCACCCCTAAATGGGTGAGAAAAGTAGGACAAAAACAAACCAGTTCTTCTCGCGATTGTGTTTCAACTAGATTAACACTTGCATCACTTCAAACAATGAACCCTTATCTGAAAAAAACAAAGAAAAAAAAAAAAAAAAAAGATTGCCAAGGTAGCTACTGCAACAAGTTTGTCAAGTCACAGCAATTCCCACAATTAAGTAAATTTAAATAAGAGAGATGCCAAAAGACGGGGAAGGAAGAAAGAATCAAGATAAGGAGCACCTATTAGCTATCCCTGTACAAAAGTACACACACTGTTTGCAATGGAATTGCGCCTTATATCATGTTAGTCTGAGCTCATGACTTCCATCCGAAGCCCATCGTATCTTCAAGATCACGTTGAAAACCCACCATCCGTGAACTCTTGAGGCTAGATCCCTCACCATTTCATTCTGTATATGGCGAACCCTGAGTCAAAAATGGAGACCCTGAGTCTACGGCCCTTTTCCTGGTTGAAAACGGTCATTCCACCAGCTGCAGAGGACTCACTGTTTCGAAGCAGCTTTGAAGCTGTTTTCTCCTACTAGGAGCCGGCGCTGCAGCACCACCTGACATATTAGATGCAGCTTGCTTGTGATGCTGCATTATTCCATCCGTATCCCACACCATGTTTGCCAACATTTCCATTTGTAATCTGATCCAGACTGTTGTTAGACATCTCCTGGAACAGCTGCTGAAATCATCTGGTTGAAGTCTCCGGGGGGGGTAGGATGGAGGGTCATAGTAGCTTATGAGAGAAGGGGGGGTTAAGAGGGGAAAAAAGGAAAAAAAGGCAAGAGAGGAGGGGGGAAAGGGAGGGGATAGG
>JAGVVM010005444.1:0-27256 GCA_019149425.1 Psidium friedrichsthalianum | reverse complement strand
GGCCTGTCTCGAATTCCGTGGTCGTTCGGAGGGGGACGATGATCAGATTGGTTCTGATGATGATGCTAAGGAGAGGAGATCAAGCGTTGTTGATCTATCAAAGTCCGTCCCTGGATGGGGGTTCACCGCTAAGAGAGGCAAGAAAGCTGGTACACCCTCCGTCACCGGCTCGGCCTCAGGCTCCGGATCGGATCGTGGTCCGGTTCAGGATCGGGCGAGGGTGTGGGTTTGACGCACAGGCTCAAGAAGCCCTTGTGATGCTTGCTAATGGTAATCCACCGAGTAAAGTCGCGCCATTGATTAGGCCCAGAATTGAGGCAACAACTCACGACAAGGATGAGCGTAAGACGGAGGAGAATTACAAAGCCAACTGCTTCATAGGTTCTTATTCTGTTTTTGAAGCTAGAAACTGCAGTGAATAGCGGAATACAAAGAACTGGAGGCCTTTTCAGAAACTGGGTCAAAACCTAAAGAGCCTGTAAATATGATGATGAACTGTGTGGAGGAAGAACAGTTGCAATGTTCCTACTATGAACTTGTCCGCAAGTTGAAGAAGAGGAAAAGGATCAAAAGGTTAAGAGACTTGGCAGAAGTACATGCTGATTATGACGTCCAAAAAAGGATCATGGATCCTGTGACACCTTCTAGGTTCAAGTGCAGTATTTGCAACAAGTCCTTTTCAAGCCACCAAGCCTTGGGTGGTCACAGGTCCAGCCACAACAAGCCCACCAAGAACAGTCGAACTGTCGCAAGAGATCGCGAATCCGTGTCGCCGGAATTCTCGGCGGTGCACGGGCGTTACAGGCTTAATGCAGACTTGAGTACCCCGTCTGGCCACGCAGCTAATTCGCACGGCGCAGCAAGCGAGACAAGCGGCAAAGTCCTGGGTTTCGACCTCAACGAGCTCCCACCAATGGAGGATGATGATAAGGAAGGGCGGGCTGTTGGTCTTGGTGCTGATTCTGGGCCTTGTGGTGTCTGAGCCATGTAGAGGAGCTGTTTTTGTACATTCCCTCTGACAAATTCGGTATAGCAAGAATCACTGTTAAAAAGCTCAGACCTTTGATGTTCCTATGAAGTGTGCAGAAGAAAAAAAAAAGGAGTCTTTCTGGTCATCGGTGGGAACTCAAAATTCGAGCTTTCTCTGATAGTTATTAGTTGTTTTTTGTCCTTTTCTTCTTGGTGATGCTTTACGGTGTCAGGAACAATTTGGAGCCTTTGAGGAACCCTCTGGTTCTTTCTTTGTTTTCTCAAAGTGGGGTCCCTCTGCGGGTCATATCATGTGTGTCCACTTTTGTGTTTTATCTTTTCTCATCTTAATGCCGGGCTTGATTGTTCAGCCAGGGGAAAGATCCGAACTGACCCGCTAGTGTTGATGATGATGATGATGAGAGTTTCTGCAGAACAGAAAAAGAAAATTATGTACATAACACTAATTTACTAAATCTTTCTGGTGTTGTTATCCACTGTTGATGCATAAAACTAATTGGATCGTCATTTGAAAAATCAATTGAAGAACATTGCAAAGGCCATGAGAAAAAGGCAAACGAGTAGTGGAGGACCAAAGAGAGGAGATGCCTTGCTGGGAGGGAAAGAAGAGATGGATTGAAGTCAACCACCCATTGGAATGAATGTGTGTGTATTTGAGTGAATCTCAAGAAAAAAGATGCAACTTTTTAACTTTTTTTATTGCTTAGGTTTCTGTGAGTTCGCACTTTTTGTCAAGAGCAACTTTAGCAGGAAATGCAGGAGAGTTCCACCACTTTCTCAATCTCCCTCAAATGAACTACCTGGTGGGGCCAGTTGAAAAGGGCCCCTGGCATCCTGACAAAGATTGAAGAATTGTCTTCTTTATTGAAAAAGTAACTTCTTTATGTTTGTGATCTTGTGACCCGGGATGGATGAAAGAGGGTGTAATTATCCAAATGGGCTTTCTCCGTTCTGGTTTTGTGTGTATTATAATCCCTCTCCAAACTCCAAAGTGCCGAGCTTTTGATGTTCCGCGTCAACGTGATGGAGTTGGCGCCTACCCATTCGACCAGATCAAGAGAGGGAACAGGGACAAGTACCAGAAACACCAGAACGTGGTCAGACCTCAGAACAGAATGGGAGCGATCTTCATGTTCATCAGCAAACTGCTTTAACCTACATGAAAGCTTGTATGTATGTATGTATGTATGGTGCTCAGATTCACATGATAGATAGATATATATATATATATATATATATATATATATATATATATATATATATATATATATCTTGTAAGAAGACAGCATATTGCGCTTGTTGATGTGAATGGTGAGATTATGTGTGGGATTGACGCATGTGTACTATAAAAAGAGATGGCTCACCTGTTTTCTTGCCACATTCTCGTGACTATCATAAAGGGGCTTTGCATTGTACAAAGCCCCCCAAAAATAAAATGAAAAGACCCGCCTTTCAGAATGCAAGAATGCAACAACCAAAAAATTAGTACACTGAAATTTCTAACTAAATTAATTTGGTTTTCGGAACATCTAGATCTCTCTCACACATCTCGAATTTTTAGACAATTCGTGGGCACACGAGAACACCATAAACCGTGGCGCTTGGCATGGTCCAATGGTACCAAGCAAAGCATGTAAATAAGACTCAGACTCGCAGTCGGATTCCCATAATAGGAAAGCAAAAAAAAAAAAACAAGAAGAACACCTGGAAACATTATTCAGGCAGAGAATATATCAGACCCATACCCATGTGGCGATAATTTTCTTTTGGCAAACATTCCAGTAGCACCTTGAACTACTTCAGAAATAATTGATACCATTTATAAAACTGAATTTCTTTTCTGACATCGGCACTTATAAAATTCCCTTCGGATTTTCTTTTTCCTTTTTTTTTCTTTTTAATCCATCTTGACATTTGCTTATAGAATACGAGTTCCTCGTACGTAATGGCGATTTGGTCCGTGTTTTTACGGACACGAGTGAGAACCTCGGAGACATCAAAGACACAATCGCGTAACCGAGCTCATCCGCAAGTCACCTATTCAATGGCGAGTGCATTAAATGGAAGTGAATTATTATTCCGAGTGTATGATAAAATTCTCATCTAATCCGGAATTTTAGATCGTTAGGGTTAAACTTTCCTCGTCGCAAGAATAAGTTTCGCTATTTTCTCCACAAAAATAGCGAAATAAATTACCACTAATTTGTTGCTCCTCGTCTTTCTTTTCTCTCTTCGTTATTTTCACTATTTACTTGTACCTCATTCGCATTTAAATAAATAAATATATCTTTGTTTCAGCAAAACATATAATTGGAAGTCTTTAGCACAATGGTTAGTAAACAAAAGCTTCTATTATCTGGATGCATTTTTAACTAGTTGTTTGTAATTTCATAATCAAATTTCATGTCTACTCTTATAACTAATGACTCATATTTATACTAAAATTTTTCATGCTTTATTTAAATTGCATTTTTGCATGACGATCCATCTCAACTCATGTTATATATATATGAAGAGGGGCTAAAACTAATTATAAAAATTTAAACGTAAATTTGAAGTATCTATCTAAAAGGCAATGAAAAGAATATAGTGCCTAAGTGCTGTCTTGATTCTGAGATTAACAATGAGTCAGCAAGACGATTTCACTTTGACTTAAAAGTGAGAGTTCGATAGTCTCATGATATCTTTAAGCAAAGCAGGACAACATCATCAATGATAAGTTCTGGACAAGCACTATCAGTGATGGTAAAGTCAACTTCAATAATGATTTTTTGAAAATCAAGTCGTTTTGCGAAATTGAGTCCAACCACAATGTGCAAAGTTCTGCTTAAGTCAACGAACATATTCCACGAATGTCACAAAACCACCAGGCCAGTCACCCTCCTGGTGTCTAAATAAACCCCATGCACCAGCAAATCCTGAGTTGCCTTTAGAGGCCCCATTAGTATTCAGTTTAATCCACTCTAACGGTGAATAATCTCATTGGACCAGAATTGAAGAATACGTTCGTCTTAGTCAGATACATTCATGAAGCCAAGAGTCCCTAGTCAGGTTTCTTCGTAACGGAAAGCTTCAATAATAGCATCGATAAACAGACCATCAGGCCTGAGATAAATGGAATTGCAACCGCTTCTACCTAAGCACATGTCACAGAATTCTAACATACCTTTAAATTTGTTCACCTCCGCATTTTCACACTGAATGAGAATCCAAAAAATTAAAAAACTTGAAATTGATCGGAAATTGTAATGTACATAAACTGACATCAACCATAAGTTCAGGAGCACCTTACCCACCTCCTAAACCCTCCCATAACACTGCGAAAATGCCCAACCGGGCAAATTACAGAAATAAGGAAAAAGAACCTAAAAGCAGAAAAACGACAGAGAGCAGCATGTGTGGGAAAGGAAGAAAAAACTCGATAAGCTAAACACTAAATAAAAACAAAATTTGGAGTTACGGAACTTCCATGTGAATGCTTAAGATACACGAGGACTCAATTAACTTTAGGTTCAAGTTGGAACAACCTCCCCCGCTTGGGGCAAGATCTGCATGATGAACCACCAAAAGACCAGCAAAAACAAAACTAATTGTATAATGAAACAAGAGGATACCTTGCACGCTCCTCTCTGCAACTTCCAAACTTCTCCAACAACTTCGATGTCTTCACACGCTTTCACTAGATCCTCCGCTTGCTTCTTTAGTGCAGCAGCTTCGTTTTGTGCTTCACTTTCACATGCACGCTGATCAACTCCCTCGTTTAAGAGCATTAGTTGACTCTGTGCATCGACCTTCAGCTTCTGTATTGTCCTCGCTATCGCCAGGTACTCCACCTCAGCTTCGATCTTTTGCTTGAACAGACCCTCAAGCTCGTCTCCATCTCCCTGCATTCTTCCCGCTGCAACTCCAAGGTGCTTTCTGGTTCTTCCTTCACTGACTTGCGACTATTTAGAGAATTTTCTAGCTCAGAAACCCTAGATTCCTTCACCTTGAGCTCAGCTTTGGCTTCCTCCACTTTGGCCTCTAAGAGTTTCACATTCTCTGTCAAGCTCAGTATCTGGATTTCCAATGAACCTGAAGCATGCTGGTTAATCTGCTTAGGTCGGGCTGCTCTTGAAGGACAGTGCCACCATTAGAGGAGCCATTGCTTGCTAAAATAGGGTCCCTACCTATCTCTGAGAACTTCTGAACTTCTGAAAAAGCATAGAAAAGACTTTGTTAACAACAATCTCTATGCTAAAACCAAAACCTGTCAACTCAGACATGTCTCAGGACCAATTTCTTGAACTCACTTGGCAATTAAGATTTTCCTCCTTTCTAAGAAGCATGTGCTTTTCTTAATCTTAGCTAAAATCTAATCCTCCAGATATCACATACCAAAATAAACATATAGTTTCTTAGGTTAAGAAATCTATCAGCCAACTGATAAAAGCAGACCAATAAATCCTCCTTCGAGCCTGCCATCAGGCACATTGAAATTAAAACAAAGAAATTCACAATTAATTCCAATTGAATCGACTAATCGGCTATATTTTTCACACTCATAGGAGTTTATCTATGTTCATGCTTTACAAGTATGATATTTCTGGGCCTTTCTAATATTATCAAGTGTTACTCCTACTTCGGCATTTCCAATTTCCAGAATTTTAGCCCCGATTAGCAAAGGCCAATAAAGCTAAATGAGTCATCTACCATCAAATAACACAAAAAAATCAGCCATCCCAGAGAACATTATCTACGGGATATTAGAAAGACAGGTAGATTAGATATAAATAAATTTATGGTCTTTGCTGGTTTCAATTATTTCTTATGATTGGTATATAATCACAGTGATGTAGAGCATATAGATATCCCATTTATCAGAAACGTCAAGCAAGAAACAACTATACCCAGATGCATAACAAAATTATATAGCACATTCTGTGGATTGGAGTGCACGCATCAGACTTTATTTTATGACCAAGTAAGAAATTATTTACAGCCTACTGATAATTAGATTCCCCATAAAAGTGTATCATGCCTGAATCTAACTAGTGTTCGTTCAAAGTGGCAGAGGAACTGGATAAGAAAAAAGAGGGATCCTAGTTGTAAGATATCTAATGGTAAGATATCTAATAAACCATTACTAGATTGAGATCTTAATTAAAGAGAATATCAAATATATGGAGCTTCTTTTTGTATATTATATGGATAATCCAATCTGCAAGGATTTTGGATGGTTTTTCTCTGAGTAAGAGTCGGAAGATAATTCTATACATACAAATTCATGCTTAGGCACATAGGCACCGGTTCTTTTACATTCAAAAATGAAAAGCACTCTTTTTTCATATTTTTTACACTGCACTTTCAAACCTGGGTGTGCATTAGAGAGAGGTTAGAATTCAATGCTAACATATTTTTCATCTACTCCTGACGTCAAAAAGTGGAACAAAAAGGTGAGGCATTCTGTCATCATGAAGATTCTGGCAATAGGTTTAATATATTGAAAAGTCACAGTAGATATGAAGAAGTTACCTCATGTCAGGAGAACTGAAAATCTACAGGAAAGTATTGGTTATAGTTTGTGAAGAAGCAGAGTGGCTGGTGACATATGGAGGTAAAAGCATGATGCAAGTGCCGAATGAAACAATGGGATATTAACCTTGTTCAAGTGCTTCCTGTAGAGATTGTAGGGCATTGATAGACTCAATTAAAGTATTACGATCTGCAGAGGATCGATTGCTCTCACGTTTCTCCTCCCCAGCCTCCCAAGACAAGTCCACAGCCGAATCATCTTGCGAGAAATCCTCCGCTTCCCCAAAATTTTCAGTGGGGTAACCAGTCTGAACTTCCTCACTGAAGTGATCACCAGCTTCATCACTATTTGCTGAGTAATAGTTCACTGCCATTCCGCTCTTCCTGCCATTACTGGCATAAGCACCCTGCATAAAAACAGAGCTTGAGCTTCTTAAGTCAGATTCCACGCTGGAATGAGAGTTTTCCTTCTGAATTTTGACCCTTTCTCCTCTAGGCTTCTTACTGATTTCAATTCGACCCTTATTCTGTTGAGCATGTTGAGATGAACCACCTTGACTCTTCCCACTCAAATTCTTCATTCTGTTCCTTTCACGAACATACCCAAAGGCCGAACTGGAGTCGTGTTTAGCCTTTGGAGCACTAGCAGCTGTAGATGATTTGCTACTTCGATCCTCACTATTGTCAGAATCAGCACCAGCCGTAAAAGCATGTGCAGCTGCAACATGGATTCCAAAGTAGAAGCATGCACTGCAGGGCCATCCGCAGCATGACCCAGGTTCTTGTCATACTTGTCGATCCAACCGAACCTTCACTATCTTTCATAACCTCAACAGAAACCCGTTCAACAGAAAAACGTGAAGAATTGTTATGGTTTCCTAGACCATTCAAACCTCGCTTCAAAAATCTTACTAGAGTCTAAATGAGCACTCCCATCCTTGACGAAGTCTCTCCTGATTCTTCTCCATTCTTCAATCCATAACTTTCTTCGTCGAGGGAGTCACTCCACCAGGAGACTGAGCTGTCAAGGGTGGCGAAGTATTCGGTTCCACAATTTGTTTGCCTTTTCTCTTGAATCAGGAGACAGCGCACGGGCATCAAAATTCTCATCCGTGCCCGATTCATCTAAATCAATATTGTCGCAGGACCCATTATTCCTAATGTCGCTGGGATCCGAACGAGAGGCTCTTTCGGTGAAACTTCACAATCATCCTGAGATTCAAGGGTCGAGCACTGTTCGTGCGAATCCATTCCCGAAGCTCACCAATTTCCAAATCCAACTCCCGAAATTCCAAACAGATCAAAATCGAGAAAAGCAACTATCATTCCAGCTCATGGCCAAAATTCCAGCAAAATCCGAGAGATCTACAAATGTTTCGATCGACCGGATCGCAGCAAAATCCCACACGAGGCGAATTGAACCCACCACCAACTCGCAAAGCACCGATCGGGTGGGAGAATTAAAGCTCGAAACCAGCAGCTCGGAACCAATTAAAAAGAAGGGAATTGCAATTTGGCCAGAAGCTTTTGTCCTATCGTCTCAAAACACAGCTCAATAAATGAAACAATCAGAAGGACGAACGTACCTTCAGCTCCATAAATGAAGCTCGGAGGCGAGGACCATCATCAAGTTCGACGATGAGAATGGTCAAATCGAAGGGCATGGAAACCCTAAACTGCCGTTCGATTGGCAGATTTATAGCCATGAAAATAATTGGGGCGAGCGGCAAATAAAAATAAAATGATGACTTCTGTAATAACGAGTCTGGAGAGTACGAGAAACATTCAAAAAAAAAAGAGAGAGAGAGAGAGAAAAATAAAATCTGGAGAAATGAACGTGGGGTGACGTGGGACAGGTCACGTGCAAGTGGTGGCAGACACCAGCCACGGATGAGTGGGCCACTTGTCGAGGCGGTTGGCACCGAGCAATTACCGGGGAGTGAGGACAACCATATTCGGTAACATTAATTTCTCCGACGGACAAAAACTCTTGTCGGACACTTAGTTAAGTCATCATAAATGTACCTTGGAAATGGAGATGTAAGCCTGATTTTATTATTTGCATGTCGCAGACATCGCTTCAATGCTAACGCATCTATCATCGTGATTTGACGTCTAATATTGTGTCACGAAAATAAAAAATTGATGAGTTACGGCACGAATGGCAACCATTTCATTTCCGAGAATTATTTCTAAGTCAAAAATATTTTTTTGAATTAATTTATGAGCAAATGAACATGCTTGACAATAACACGAAATTTTCATTTCAGAATAAAAATTAGTTTGATAACAACATAAAATTTCTACGGTCGTCGATCGTTGGGTCTCAAATGGCTACCGACAATAGGGATGTGAGAGATAAAGACCGCGAGAGAGAGAGGGAGTAAACGATGAGGAGAATTTTTATTTTCATTTCTACTCTAGAGGGAGTAAGTTGCGAGGTACTAAGGCAATAGGATCGGCTAAAGAATTTTCTCTAGTCAGAAAGTTTTTATTTCCAACAAGCAAACCTCTGGATATGATGTAAATTTGAAACGAGATAACGACAAAGTTAAAGCTTTCTGCGGTGGCCAATTTGAATCGCTGCAATATAGTAACTGAACATGAAGAACAACACAAGCATTAAACGAGCAAATAGACCAACATAGTTAAAAAAAAAAAATTGTGGGATTTGTGTAAGCCTTGCAATTAGAGGTGAGCAATTATTTCAGGATGGGTTCAAGTTTCAAGTACCCATCAAAATCGATTCTCCAATTTTTGAAACTTGAACCTACCATACACACCCTAAAATCAAAAATATATCCTGTTACAGGTTTCAACATCGATGTTTAAGGCTTACCTAGGTTCAACTTGTATTTTTAATTGCACAGTTACAATGAATCATCATCTCTAAAGATCATTATTTGATATTATAATTCACTTACCACAACTCATATTTAGACACACAGAGAGTATGAAATATTAATAAAGTAAAAGTGTCCGTCATGAAAACTACGATGATATTTTCTTCTTTGTGGTCGGGGCAAATGAAATTTGACCATCACCTCCCCACGAATCATAGAATATGAAACATCACCTCGCCAATAGACTCCCGGCCATTTTCAACTATGATCTTTAGGGTCTTCGAAAATTCTCCTTCATGAAAATTGCAATGGGCATCTTAGCAAGAAAATTGTTTAAAAAGTCCCAAACTTATTGTACTTTGATCAATTCAATATTAAAACTTTCAATTTCGCCAATTAAAAGTCCCAAATCTTTTGACACTTTGCCAATTGAGTTCATCTAACTAATTTTAGACGAAAATCGCATGGTACAGCCAATGTTGATGTGGATGATCTTTATGATTTTTTTAAGAAAAACTCTTGAGTTTTCTTTCTTACTTGTTCTTTTCTTTCTTTATTTTCTTTTTTTCTGCCAAGCCCAATGAGGGCTTAGCAGCCCTCACCCGATACTGACAAGGATCACTGACCCTCACTTCTAGTCGACAAGGATCAGCAGGCCCTCACCGGACTTGATAGAGAAAAAAGGAAAAGAAAGAAAGAAAATTTATAATTTTTTTTTTTAAAAGTCGTCAACATCAACACTGACCGTCCTATGAGGCACCAACGGCATCATAGTCTACAATTCCCAATTAAAATTAGCCGGATGAACTCAATTAGTCAAAATGTTCAAGACTCAATTGGCAAAATTGAAAGTTTTAAAATTAAATTGGCCAAAAAGTAATATATTTAGGACTTTTTGGACAATTTTATCATCCTAACAAGTGAAATATCATATGACGTGTAGGAAAGTGGTGAACTCACTGGAATTGAGAAATCTTCGTCCGACACCAATCGATTGCATTCCTGAAAATGGAGACGAAAGGCAGGCTTTTGGATAGTTTGGAAAGTACAGATTGGGATAATCACAGATCTGTCCAATTCAAAAAGTTCCGAGTATAGACTAGCCAAGACCAAATTGGAGTATATCCAACCATAATTGTTAGTTAGCAGATCAGAATAGAGTTATTTCTAGAAACATTCTGAGAAGAACAAAGCATGTGATGGAATCAGCAAAGAGCCAGTCCTACAATAAGCTCATGGGCAAGTTAATTTTGAAGAAACATCTACCATCTACAGCTATAACTGTCCCCATCAAACACATGCATTGCCTATCAAATCTTACTTCATTATTAGAATGTCCACTCAGATGCCTCGCCAGAACCACTCCACAAAAGAGGTCCACAGCGGCAGAAGCAGGAGATAAATGATTTGTGTTGTACTTGGACCCCAAACACTAATCAGCCATAATGAAGCCAGATAGCGCATAACAGATTCAAGAGAGAGCAATGAACTGGATACAGTTCATATTATCAGCTTATTTTATTCAAAGGAAATTGATCAACTTCATTAGGACCTCGTTTCAAGTAAAAATGCAAGGCAAATCATGTACTTCAGCCCATTTTGAGATCTGGAACCCAATTTTCAACCTTCAAACAGCAAAAGTCAAATCAACTGAAGATCAGACATCAGTTTTTTGCATTCTTCCATAAACAAACTGTCCCAATTTTTCAGGTAGCCATCTCTTGAATTACCAAAGCCAAAAGAAAAGAACATTTAAACACACACACCCCAACCATGGCCACTATCCATGCTAATGGCCAACATACTGGTGTTAGCAAAAACTATAAACCGTGCCAACACCACTAAATAAATTAGGAACCCATGTTTATGTCTTCCATTAGATGCCCAAAGATGTTCAACAGGATGAAGATAAAGTCTAGCTCAGATCAACGTTCCCTTGCCTTTGCTGCACTCCCACCCGCATATTAAACGTGCCAGCAACCTTCATGTCGCTTTCTTAACCCATTCTGTGCACGAAAAAGGTCTGAGTCATCAGCCGCCACTCAAACGGGTGCTTGATGAGCTAGCCATAAAAGAGCAATCTTTCAAGCCCTCTTATGGTGGCCAAACAGCTCATTGAAAGTCGACATGCATTTCCTCCCCCGCTATGGCAAATATCTCACTGACTCTGGTGAGAAATGAAAACAATCAGGAACCATAAGCAGGGAATGCAAGCAAATCTCAGTCATTGGTTTATCCTTCCATGTAACCACAATTCTGCTATTGGATCTATCATACACAGCTCGCATGTCACTTTACATGAAGAATTCATCAGTGCCAAGAGACCAGTGCAGTTCATTTGATTTCTTGACACTTAACCCGACAATCAAATATACAAAAAAACATGCCAGATACCAGCAAATAATTGACAATCAAATATACCAAAACCATGTCGGAGACCAGACTTACCTATGAGTGTCTATGTTCACCTCAGCAAGCCAAGTTGTTAAGTAAACCTGCAATATTATAGGAGATTGTCATTAAACTCTTATACAAAGGAAAGGCGTATAAGAATACTGCTGCAAAATGGGATTATTTATCGTACAGCCAAGTCAATTAAGTGTATATTGGTGAAACATCATGGATGGTTTCTCAAAAGCTTTGTGACAGCTCAACTCTCCCTTCACAAAAATGGCTAGTCTCTCAATCCTACGAACTAATGACACTGTGAGGCAACTAGGACAAATCCAACATTCGAGCACCTCGTGACCTCTTTAAAAGCCTTTACAGCTGCTGTAAAGGCTTGCAAGCTCCCACACAAGAAAATAACAGAAATACTGAAAGGAAATACTACTTCAGATGAAAATATGATGGCATTTACTGACCAGCAAACTAATACAGAGTTGTGAGAATGTTGCAAGGAAGATTGTTTTACATAATCAATCTCACGGGAGTATTACCTGCAAAGTCTCGCGGCTTAACTGAGAGCCACCTTGTTCAGGAGGGATATCTGACATACAACCCTTCAATCTAGGAGGCAGTAGCTCACACTTGCTTGTCAACAGGTGGCATTGGGACAAATCCTCAAACTCTCCTGGATAAAGCTCCTGAGACCAGCTGGTTTGATCAGGTTGCAGCACTTCACATCCCACGGAAAGAAATTCCTTTGTGAGCAAGCGCTTTGGAATTGACGATGCCAGAATTGCAGGCAAGGAAGAACAATAAAGATCAGATACTCTCTATGTAGAGGTTTTGATCAGCCAAAAGTACGGCATAGCTCACCTTCAAACTTAACTCCAACTCAAACATCTCCACAAGCTCTTGTGCCAGATTCTCTGAAATCGTTTAGCATCATGATCATAAAAAAAATATTGCCAAAAAGGAAACATTGCATTTTTAGTCAATCAGAAAGTCTTTCCTGGCTGGTTATAATGAAAATCAGACAGGCTTTTCACCAATATATAAAGGAAAACGTCCATCATCGTCTCACAGGGAAAGTATTTAATTAGAAATCCTCACTAATTCTTTTGCACTTATTTTTTGGTAGAACTTCAAAATCCTGTGTAAGATTTGTCATACACAATCGGTCCAAGCCTGGACAAAGGTGGAGAGAAAGAATACATGAGGTAGCCAACAACGGGAACTCCCTTTTCCTTTAGTTGAATCCTATGAACTAAATGCTACGCAGAAATGAATCCTATACTTCAAATGGCAAATTCAATGATTGTAATGCTGACAAAAAAGGAGGGAAGCACCAATGCACCATAGAAACTCTACATAAGCACCTACCTCACATAAACCTTTTCAGAACATAAAAAAAGTCTTATATATTGCTATTCCTTGAAGGTCCTTCTCATGTAAGTTTTTTCTCATGGAAATAAACTGGTTAATGCCCAATTCCATTAAAGTCTAGACCATCCTGCACATCAACCATGAAGCTAGCTCTTCATGGCAAGTGACACCAAATAATTTTGGATTAACTAAAAACACTGTGTGTAGGTTTACAACCAAAAAATTTAGAATCTCGAATAATCCAGTCCAAGACACAAATGCTTCTTGCACAGTCCATGGAATATGTAGACAAAAAGTTTGAACATACCAAATGAAGAGATTGACCAAAAAGTGAATACAGGGATTCCACCACCATCACCAGTGTCATTCGTATCCTCTGAGCCAACAGAAAATTGAACAAGTTGACTATTGTTGCTTCCTTTCAAAAAACATCTCATGGATCTATTAGCACTGACCATATAAGTTACTGCAGTGACCTGTAAACAGGAATAGAAACAACTTATAAACTCAGCCAAGTTATTATTATACTTCCATTCCGCCAGTTCATGCATCACTACGTTGTATACTGGTCTTTTGACCAGAATTTTGCCGGATCAGTTGGACTATTTAGCTGCACTCATAGACTCTATAGAACCTACGGACTGGAAAAGCATAGTTATGTATGTGATCTTTCTTTTTCCCTCTTCTGGAAATCGTGTGTGCATAATCTTGAAATAGGGTTTTGTGACATTTGAAGGATAGAAAGCATAACTAAGAAAAAGCAAAACCAATTCCATCACATTACATGTGAAAACAAATATAGCACCACTCCAACTTGAACAAGAATACAAGATTGCACACTACACCTATACTTAGAATCTTGATGCTTAATCATATCATAAGCAAAAAACACATCGATCATCGTGAACAAAATGTCCTGTTTGATTGAAGAGTGCTTTAGTATAAGATGGTCCTCTGGAAGTTTATTTCTATCTTTTTAGCTCATTGAAATTTTACTACTGCCTTGTGAAATTAGACACAAAAGAGCAACAAAGCGCATTCCAACCCAAGTAACAGATTTTCTCCCAGAGGCTTTCAGAATTTATGCAATTCCCTGACATTTCAATTTGGCAACATTAGTTAGAGGTCTACTTACCATATCCTTGTATGCCGATAAAAGTTTGTTCTTGTGAAGCTCCTGAACATCGAAGAAGTTAATGAAACACCTTATTCAAACTTGTTAATCCAGTCAGACCAATATTAAAAGAAATGCAGAAACATTAAATAAGAAGAAGTATCTGCCACTCTCAGTAAGCTCATCTCAGCCTTTATTTTGAAGCAAAATTACACATATTTTCCTGCAGAAAGTACTACAGCAGAAAACAAAGGACGCACGGTTAAGCTGAAATTTTGACCTTCCAAATTGATATAACCCACTAAAACTGCAGTGTCCACATATGATCTGATTCATGCATCACCCTTGACGGTCATATGCAAAAATGCTTGGTCAATGTTTATGTTGATGGTTATCTTATCAAACTTATTTACCTCCACAAAGTTCCAATGCAACAGATGAATGATTTTCTTGAGATTTACAAACCCATTGCTAACCCACAACCACATTAGTAGCAGTCGAACCAAGCGAATCTACCTGCTGCTTAAACAATTTTAGACAGGCTTTGTTCCGAATATTCGGCATGTCCTTCAAAACACCCAACTCCATTGAGGGCACATATCTAACCCATGACAGATGAAAAGCGAGGTCAGGAAAAAATACAACGAACAGACAAGGAAAACAATTTCTAGGACGAAACCCGATTATCAGAAAGTAAAATCTAACAACAAACCCAAACGCACCTCATCAAATGTCAAAACCAACAAACTATATGCTCGAGAAGAATGGAGAACAAAAGGAAGGCACTATGACAGACGAAGCAATGCAGCTCGCGAACCAGCAGAAAACAAGTAAAAGGAACGAGAGAGAGATCGGACATCACCACCTGTGAGAGAGATGAGCGTTGACGAGAGAAGTGGCGTGAGATCTTCCGGCGGACGAAGCGGAGACCCACTGTTGCCTGGACGAGGCCAGTTTGGACCACTGGTTCCTCAAATTCCGCTGCGCGGCAGGCCTCCAGAGCCGGGCGGCCGACGAAGGCAGCGGCGATGCGACCGGAGGCGGACTCCTTAGGGTTTTAGGATTTGAAGGAGGAGGAGTCGCCGGAGCGTCCGAGCTCGCGTCCCTGGAGGCGTCGGGTCGGTAATCCATTGATGTTGTCACTGGAGTAGCAAAGCTTCAACGGGGACACTTGAGAAGGGGAGGGTGATGTGTGGGCCGCGGAACGTGGCTTGTGGCTACGGACACGTTGATTTCGGCCCAATAGCCCGGAAATCTCCGACTTTAGCCCTAATTCCTATTCTATTTTCTATCTCGTAAAAATCTCAAACCTTATATCCAGCCACAATTTTTCTTAAAATTTGGGAAAAATGCATTGAAAGACCTAAAATTATAAAGAAAGTGTAATTTAGTCCTAAAACTTTTAAAAAGTGTATTAGAAGTACTAAAACTCGCCAAGAAAGTGTAATTAAATCATAAAACTTTTGAAAAGTATAATCAAATCCTAAAACTTGTCAAATTAGTTTGATCAAGTCCTTCCATTAATTTATTTTTTGAAAATTTTGTGACTCGATTAAAGTTTCATGACAAGTTTTAAGACTCAATTACACATTTGCAACAAGTTTTCAGACTCGATTATACATTTACGACAAGTTTAAGGTTTGATTGTACTTTTTGAAAATCATATGACTCAATTGCACTTTGTTTACAAGTTTTAAGACTTCTAGTACATTTATTCCTAAAAAAAATTGTCTCACAAAAAAATCCTCCATTTTAGCCCTTGTCCCAATTCCACCACAAACTTTTTCTCCCTAAAAAATTCTTAACTTTATGTCCGGTCCTAATTCTAGTTTATTAAAAACTACCAACTTTTTATCTTGTCTCCATTTTTCAATCCATTTCCAATTTACCCTGAAATTTTTACAATCTCGTAAAAAATCATAAATTTTTACTTGAGTCACAAATCTGACTCCATTAACTTTCCTTTCAAAATTTCTAGACAACCAAGAAGTGGAAAGCTCTTGAGTACGAGCTCTTCAACCACGAGAATCACGAGAAATCGAAGATTTGATGGAGGCTGAATGGAGACAGGTTTACGATTCAAGTAACAGTTTGTGTCTTTTATGAGACAAGAAAAAATAGTAAAATTGAAAGAGACAAAACATGACTCATCAAGCGCTAGGTTGTAAGTAGAAACAGATCCCCCATGGAAATTTCCCACACAACAAATCACTACACTTTATCCCGTCACCATCAAAATAGTAAATTGAACATCAACTTTTTAGGTGGTTGGAAAGTGAAAACCAGGCAATTACAAGAAATATACATAATCCCTATCTCTCCCGTTAACTTGAGTTTTTGAGTTAGACCTTTTAATACGGTAGCGAAGCCTGATTTAATTTGGTCTATTTCACGTGCACCGCATAAAACGATATTTGATAGCTTGATCATACCGTCAACACGTGTTGTCCGAGGCACCTTCCTGTCTTTTTCCTACGTTTCTCCTTTTCTCAGGGAATCCCAAAAGGGTGTTGGAGATTTTGGAGCGACGAGACAATGTTGACTTTCTCCTTTATTACTGGCAAATCATAGCGATAACTTTGAAAAAAGTCTAGGAATTAGGCAGATGGGCCCTGCGCACGTGGAACTTTCGGCTTGTTCAAACAGGTTGCGAAGCAAGTCTCCCAAAATTCTGGTGCTGCACCTTTCAATATCCTTCCTGGTTTCTCCCCAGATCCTCAATTTTTTTTTTCCTGGAAGTAGCTCTGGGGTCACAGTCACAGAAAGAGATAGATGGCGAAAACTGAAAAAGGGCTATTTTCCCTATTGGATGAGAGCCCGCCTGCTCGTGCTAACGCATGTTATGAGCCTTTGACTAAAACATCAATGACAGCTCGCTCGACTATTTTTTCCAAGCAATTAGATCAGGACAAAGACGAAAAAGAAGAGAATATGAATCCCCCTGAAACAATTTCGATGCCATGAAGCAGTGACGAGTTTTGAACAAAGACCAGCAAAAGAGATCAGGGGAGCTTGGCGGGCAGCCTGATAGAACTATTAGAAAGAGCAACGTTCATATTCACCGAGACAAAAACTGAAAATTTCCGCAGCAGAGCGATTAGCTCCCTGAAGATTCGCTGCTGCCCTCGTTCGTTTTGCCAACAAAGATCAGCTGTTGTTTTTAATGATGTCGAATCAGGAAGAAGTGTTGAATTAACAATTACGACATGAAAATGGGAAGTTGCAATTACGGTAGAGGGAATTTGAGGCAGAGAGCCAGAGTTTCTCACTATTTCAACAGTGCCGCTATTGCTACAACTTTACAACAAGTGTCTCTCTTTCTCTTATCACATCTCCAGGTTCTTTCTTTTCTTATGGACAAGAACAATCGACGCAGTGTGGATAAACTATAAACGAGAACATATGAGTTAGCAAAACTTCCCCAGGGAACAGGAGTCAACGCCGCACAAGAACAAAGTATTCAGGACTCTCGTCGATCCTATAATTCGCCGTTCACAGGCTACAAGAGCAACCGAGAATCCCTTCTGCTTCGCTCTCTCTCCACACAGTATCCTTCCAACTCCATCTCATCGATGTTCTGCTTCTATTTACACTGCTTGGAATGCGAAGCATTGATAATAACCTCATTGCCAATTTTGGAACCGAAGCTCACTAGTCCTAATTGTCATGAACCTAAGGTTCTTTTTCCCGAGATTCGTCGATTACAGAGTCTTTCAGCGAAAGGCCATCGAGAATGTCGCTCCCTGAATCGACCTGAAGCTCCTTAAACATTGTCATCACTTGAATCATGGTCGGTCTCCGATAAGGCCTATCATCAAGGCACTCGAATGCAATTCTCAAATAGTGGTACAGCTCAACCTCCCCCGATTTATGCACCATCAGTTCCGGGTCCAGTATCACGTTACTTCTCTTCTCTCTCTGAAGTTGCTTAGCCCATCCGACGAGGTTATTATCATCACCAAACACAGAGGAGTCGATCGCCTTTTGCCCGAAAGAAGTTCCAGAAGTATCACGCCATAACTGTACACATCGCCTTTTGCAGTGCACCGAAAACTCTGATAATACTCTGGGGGGACATAGCCCGGAGTTCCTGCTAGGGTGCTCACGCTGAGATGGGTGTCAAGAGCATTCACCAACCGAGCCATGCCGAAATCAGAAACTCTAGCTTCGAAGTTCTCATCCAGAAGGACATTGCTCGACTTCATGTCCCGGTGGATGATGTGAGGTATGCAACTATGATGAAGAAAGGCTAGGCCTCTCGCCGACCCGATGGCAATCTTCTTTCTTTCAGGCCAATCAAGTTTCGAGGCACCTCCTCCCTTAGACCGATCGTGAAGAACCGACTCAAGGCTTCCCCATTTCATGTACTCATACACAAGGAGCCTCTCCTCGCCGACCTTGCAATAACCCATCAATGGAACCAGATTGCGGTGCTTGATTTTCCCTATGGTTTCCATTTCTGCCATGAACTCTCTATCACCCTGACCCGTCACGTGAATAAGCTTCTTTATGGCAACGACATTCCCGTCCCTCAGTTTAGCCTTGTAAACCTCGCCAAACCCTCCTGAACCAATGAGGCTCTCCGCGCTGAAACCATTTGTAGCTTCAAGTAAATGCGCAAAAGTGAGCTTACGCAGAGGCTTCTCGAATGTGGCAACGTTGATGCTCAACGGGTCATGGACACTGGAGACCTTCCAGCTGCCGCTACCTGAAGTGGGGAGGCTCTCTATGTACTTCTCACCCTGGTTGTCGATCTTCTGGCCCCGCTTGACACGGTAAAGGGCAACGGTGAGGCCAAAGATGCACGTGAGGAAGAACGTGATGCCTATGACCATCCCGGCCTCAAAAGATTGCTTCTTATCCCTGTTATAATTCTTCAACGGGTGGCTCGACCCGCTCCGGGTTCCACAGGGTGGTAAAGGGACCCCACAAAGGCCACTGTTGTTTGCATATCTGGATTGCTGGAATGTCGTGAGCTGACCTCCAGAAGGGATAAGGCCACTTAGGCCATTGTTGGACACATCAAGATCATTGAGAAAATTGAGAGAACCCAATGAACCAGGAACAGGTCCTGTAAGATGATTGTGTGAAAGATCGAGGACTCCTAAAATCCTCAAACCTCCAAAACTGTCGGGAATATTCCCTGTAAGATTGTTGTGTCCGAAGTTTAGAACTTGCAAGAAGCTCATGGAGCCATAATTTTCCGGGATTGTCCCCGACAAGAAATTATAGGACAGGTCGAGGTAGATCATGCTCCCATTGCTGGTGAAGGGGTAAACCGTCATGCCCGAATAGATCCTAGTTGTTGGACAAGAATGAACCATTGGAAAGCTCTCCAATCTCGCCGCACGTATCCCCTCAAACTCCACCAATCCTCCAGCACCTCTGCACTCTGTACCTCCCTCGTTCCTCACGAAAACAAATTGCTTGCCAGAGACACTGCCCGGCATTACCAGGCCGGACTGGTCAGCAAGATCAGGTGGGACCGGACCCGCGAGGTGATTGCTGTTCAAGTCAAGCCAAATTAGGCTCCGACAGTTCCCGAGCTCTGGCGGAATCCGTCCGGTGAGCGAGTTGTTGCCCAGTTGGAGGATCGCAAGGCTCGCAAGATTCCCTACCCCTGCGGGTATCTCTCCTGTGAGACGGTTATTAGAAAGTGATACCCAAATCATGTTAGTGCAACTGGCGATGGATTTCGGAATGTTTCCAGAGATAAAGTTGTTGTTCAGGATCAAAGTCTCCAAGTTTCCTCCATTTACGCAAACGCCTTCCGGAATTGCGCCGGTTAGGTTGTTTGCCCACATAACCAGGTCCAAGAGATTCGGCAAATCCCAAATTTCTTTCGGGATTTCACCATCCAGGTCGTTGAAGCTGAGATCTATTGATTTCAGGTTCTTGCAGTTTCCGAGCTGCCAAGGAACGGTTCCTGAAAGGTTGTTATTTGGAAGCAATAACTTCTCCAGGGGAGAGGACAGATTGTTTGAGCAAAATCCAAAAGGAACATTTCCCGTAAGTTCGTTGGAGCTGAGGTCCAGCACCTGGAGCTGAGTGCACTGATACAGAGACGCCGGCACGTGGCCCGTGATATTGTTGAACGGCAAGTAGAGAGACTTGAGGCTCGTGATGTTTCCAATCACCGTGTCGAGAAAATCTCCGTACAGCCGATTGTTCCCGAGGTTGAGACTCACGAGAGAAGAGCACCGAGCGAACGCTGGCGGCAACCCGCCGGAGAGATTGTTCCAAGAAAGATCGAGCTCTTGCATAGTCCCGCAAGACTGCGCCAACTCTGGTGGGATTTGCCCCACAAATTGGTTGCGTGACAGATACAGTCGTTCCAACTTCTTGAAACTTCCTAGCAGAGCACCAGGAATCATGTCCTGCAGCTCATTGTGAGACAAGTCAATTGTCCGCAAGAGCTGGCAGTTCTTGAGGCTCGCCGGGAAGTTGGTGCCTGAGAGACAATTGTGCGAGAGATTGACCACTATAAGGTTTCCACAGCTACCAAAGTTGAGATCGGAGAATTTTCCCGAGAAATTGTTCCAGGAAAGATCCAGGAACTTGAGCGACGCAGGGGAATTGGCCACAAACTTGGGAGGCAGAGCCCCAGTCAAATTATTCCTCGACAGATCGAGAAATGACAAGTTCTTGCAAGAGTAAGGAGTGGCATCGAACTTCCCAGCGAGCTTGTTGTCGGACAAATCGAGCAGATTCAAGTTCTGGCAGTTGGTGAGGGTGTAATTCAAGAGGCCAACATCAGAGATTTGATTGGAAGAGAGATCGAGCTGAACCAGGGAAGGCCCGAATTGAAGATACCCACCAGGAATCGAATTGTGCGACAGGTTGACGTAAGCAAGCATGGTGCAAGAAGCCAGGAACGAATTGGCCGGTAAAGGGTCGGTCAAGTTGTTGGAGGACAAGTCAACGCTCTCGAGGAGGCAAGAACTGCTGCCACCGCCAGTGCCAGAGAGATCGCCGACAGAGAAGGAGTTGCCGCGCAGGTTGATGGACCGAAGGCCTGGCAGCGCCGCCAGATCAGGGAGGCGGAGGGAGCCGGCGAGGCTGGCGCCGCTGAGATCGACGGTGGAGACCCGGCCGTCGGAGGAGCAAGAGATGCCGTTCCAAGAGCAGGGAAGGGACGAGGTCGCCACCCAGCTGGACAAGAAGCCGTTCGGGTCGGACCGGACAGAGGATTTCTTGAAAGAGAGCAAGCCGGATACGTCGTCGTTGGTGGCTAGTAGTTGTCTTCTAGCTTCAGCAACCGCGATGAGGAGGTGAAGCAGAAGAAAGGATACGAAGCGCAAAGAGCCATTGATGATTCTCCTCCATTCTCTCTTCATTTTTCTTCTCTCTCTCTCTCTTTTTTTTTTTGGGGGGGGTGGGGCGGGGTCCGGGGCGTGGTGGGGGGGTGGTCTTGCCTGTTTCTTCAGATGTTCATGAAAGAAGCGCCAGCTGAAGCTCAGGCCCAGAGAAAGCGAAGCAAGTATCTCTCTTTCCTCTCTTCTTTGCTGGCTCTGCGTTCTTCCTCTGTTTTAATTTAACCTCCGTTCCTCGGTACCGGGATTTCTTCTGAATCTGCTCGACTGGGGCTGATTTCTCCGCATTGTTGGCTCTGCCAAAGAGAAAATTAGAAAAAGAAAAATCAACAACTGGGACGAGAATAAAGAATGCTACAGGAGAAAGGAAGAGAAAGAAGAGGGGAGGAAAAAGATCTAGAGAGAGAAACGATCGAGTCAAAGACTCAAAGTGGAAGCATAAAGTGAGAGGGAGAGGGAGAGAGAGTGTGGGAGTGACTGAGTGGAGGAGATGTGAAATGGGCAGTTAAGAAAAAGTACAAGGAAAGAAGAAAGAGGAGAGACAGCCCAACTGACTCACGGAGGAAGACGAAGGGAAGAAAGAGAGATACCTTGAAGAGAGAGAGAGAGAGAGAGAGAGAGAGAGGGACGGAAGACAGACTGCTGATGCGATGTGCAGAAATGTCAGACCCCCTGCGCGCGACTCTCCCGTACCCTTTACCTCGGATTAGAGAGAGCGATGGGAGATCATCGCAGCAGAACGAAAGACAAAAAGAGCTTCCAGCGCCCGCCCACGCCAGGCAAAAGGGGGGAAAACGGCCCTTTCTTCTCGATCGGACGGCGGCGGAAAGATCCCTCGGGGGAGGGGAGAGCCGACCCTTCCCGGCGGCGGGGGCTCCAAATTCAGCCGCGCGGCGAAACTGCGGGAGAGCGAGGAGGAGGTGAAAGAGGCGGAAACGGAGAATAAATGAGCTTTGGGGTTTGGGGTGGGGAGGAGGAGAAAGGGAGGTTGCCTTGAGCTGGTGAAAAAGCTCAGAGAGCATAGAATAGAATAGAGGGGGGCCAAGTTGAAGTTGGTGCCTTCGAGAGAGAGGGAGCTCTTGAAGCGAGAGCGATGGAGTTGCTTTCCCTCCTCCTCTTTTGTTTGCACTTACTTCTTCTTCTTCTTCTTCTTTTTCCCTTTTTTTTTTTTTGCCACCCTTTAATTAATTTAGCTTTCTCAAATTAAGGGGGGGGTGGTGGAGGTCCAGTCAAAACTTTGGATTTGATTCGTTTCTCTTCCTCCAAAATTTTTTATTTTTTTTTATTTTTTTAAATGTTCTCGTGGGCAATGGGATGAATGACCCGGCTTGTACGTCTCCTCCTCTTGACTCTCCCACCCTGTGTTGTGATTTAATAATATCTTCCCCTCCCACTTTTTAATTGCTTCCCGCTTGCCCCTCCACGAAACGACATCCTCCCAACAAGCCATCGTAAGCATTGAAAATATAAAAAGTTTTTACGTTATTTTAGCATCGACCAACGAGACTTTGAAAAAAAAAAATTCAAATAATGATTTTAAATACTTTTATTTTCTTATTTCGAATAAGGACCCAAAGTACCCCTCGTTTTCTCATATAAGAGCTTCAAGTGGACCTTATTTCGTATAGGAATCTGAAGTAGATATGTCAATCTCTAAGAAGGGCAGCTAGAATTATCGTATTTTCCTTTTTCGAAATTTTCTTTCCTTTTTCTATTTTTCTTTCCTTTTCGTTTCGCCAGCTGAGCCGCTGATAATGCCCAAAAAGGGCTGGGCGAGGGTTGCCATTCCAGGCAAGCCCTGCACAAGAGCAGCCTCGCTTCAGTAAGGACCTAGGCAAGGCGAGCCTCGACAGCGGTCAACAAAGGCTTGCGACCCCCTCCCTCGATCGTCGGCGAAGGTCCCCGACTATAGCAAAGGCAAAAAAAAAAGAACAAATAATTTGGAATTAAAATTATGACGAAAAACCCTTGACTGACTAGCAAGGTCAAACTCTTATTCGAATTGTCGTGGCCATTTCAATTCTTTATTTGAAATTTTTCAATAACGCTTGGATCTATTATTCCCTTTTATTTTTTATCCGCTTGGAGAACATCCCATTTTCATTACTTGCATCTATCTCGGACGTACTCGGATCATCGACAACGCATAATCCCACGATTTTATCTAACGATTCTTGAATGTCCTTAAAGGTGCGAAATACGAAATTGAATACTTTCCTAATAGGGATTTTTTTTTTAATGCTCGTTGGGAAAATAATTCATTTTAATCACTCAGGTTCGCGCCGGTTAATTTTAGGACATTGAGTTACTCTAGCCCCGGCACGAGAATGTTGTACGAGAGAAATGCCGGTTCATATCACGAGCTCTCGTCGGTGTTTGTCTTACCCGGCGACGTGGCGGAGTCTGATTGAACATTCACTAAATAGGATTATCTGTTTAGGTTTAAAATAAAAAAAAAAATTAGCGATGCTGCCGCATTTATTTTGCCTAATCTCGTTTACCGAATCGCATGATAAATTCTTATCTAATCTGTCTAAAATAAGTGAGAAAGTTATCAAAGATCCAGACGGTCTTTGTTAAGATTCGTTATATAATCACGATGAAATAAAGCGTAAAAAATCTAAAACAAAAATCAAGACATAATCTTTTATCGCAATTCACCATTAAATTAGGGTTACGTCAAACAAATGATTTCATTATTATTTAACACCTCATATCTCTTGTTATATCACCCAATTATAAGTGAAAATATATATAACAATAACGATTCGTGTATTCAAATCTAAACTACTAAAAAAAAAAAATCATATGATGTTGTCAAAGGAGCAGGGCTGCCCCTTAAGATCCCCGCTCGACTTTCTTGTAGACAGGGAGTATAAATCGCATTTCAATAATCTCGAACTTGAAAACACATCACAAATGCATCTCGCTACCAATTCCCACACGCACAGTGAATTACGTACAACCTAAAATTTAACACCGTAATATAAAATCTCATATGGGAAAAAAAAAAGTAGATAATAATTACGGAAGTAAATGTTGCGCACGCATGAACTTGAGCGGCCCGACAGAACGAAAGCACGAATTCATATTTTCTCTTTTTTTTTCTTTTTAATTCATGTACTCGTTGACGTACCGACACGATTCGCGATATAAACTCTCAAACTTTTTTTTTCTATTTTTTAAACTTAACTCATTTTTTTTTCAATTGCGATAATTAATAAGTAAATAATTTCTTCGATAGATGAACGGCGTGTCCCCGTATGGAGACCCTCCATCCCGATTCTTTGCCATCGAACGCCAGCTCGAAGCTCGTGAGCAGCTGCCTCACGAGCGGTGGCCTTACTGCGTAAATGTGCGGGAAAGTTGCCATCGAGACGTGCGACGACATTTCGCGCTTTTGGCAACATTTGCATGAAAAGGATTTGAGGCTTTGGGGCCTCCCAAGAGGCAAATTTCTCAAGAGTCGCCCTCGCATTATTTATAAATTACTAGTCTGCCCTTTTTCTAGATTTATTTCTTCGCGCTTCTTGGTGGACAGTCCAATCCATATATGCATATATATATATATATATATATATATATATATATATATATGCATTTATTACCATGACATGTTTCCTAATTACGGGGCTCTAACTTGGCGTATTTCTCTATACGATGCCTCGATCTAGTATAGCGCGGGATCAACTTATGTGTCGCGTCATTTGAGCAGACTGAGCGATCAATCCAAGACTCTATCGCATTGAAATGGGCAGGTGAGATTACATATAAAAACGATCATTTTCACCTCGAGAGAGGAAGAATCTCCAAATGCCACGACGGCTTGGATAAGTTTTTTAAAGGCCGGTTGTGATGAGTCGACTTTCTTCCTTCTGTTTGGTTTAGAAAATTGCAAGGGGCCGGGGAGACGGATGCAAGCGTGCGTTTGAATCTCGCGTCGCGCGACAACGAAAGAACAACAGAAAGTACATTGCACATGAGCCATCGACCTTCTTTTTATTTACGGAGTCGGCATCATTTTGGGTGATGCGTACCCGTCAACATCCTCACGTTCCACATAGTTCTTGATGTACGGCGAGCTGATCTGGACCTGCTGATAATTCTACAGTTCCCGGGGCCGGGGAAATGACCCTCTGCAGTAGTACATCTAACTGGACACAACGGGGAAAGAAAATACGGGCAATCCCGTTCGTTTTTTCTTTCTTTCTTTTTTTTTGCGGATAACGTTTTCATTTTTTGGAGCCGTTGATTTTCGCGGAACTGAGGGTAGTTTTCAAGGCAATTGTCTCCTCGATTTGCCCAAATCTAAAGCGCGATAGGATTTTAGAGACGGGATCGAAAAAAGATTTGTCCCATCCTGGAAACATAAATTCCGAGTCCCGACAAACTCGCGAGCAACAGGCACGGTGATCTTACGGCACTAGACATCGTCGGCAAGTCAAGCCTTCCTTTTCTTTTCTTTTCTTCATCGTACGGCGAACTTGAAATTGGGGTCCTTTACTTTTTCTTTTTCAATCGTTTTTTTTTTTTGGGGGGGGATGTTGTGGGGGAGCGGAGGTGTATATGGACAAATTGGTGTAGGTGAGAGTAGGGGGGCAGCACATTTGTCGGATGCACACCGCACGAGCGCATCCGTAGATTCGCACCTTTGCCTCCTCCCTCAACCCACGCATGCACTCCACCCCGAAAATATATATTTGCCATATTTGTATACGTATAGAAAAAAATTTAAAAAAAAAGGGGAAAAAAAAATTGTGACAATTGGAGGGTCTTCCAAACGCGTTCGGTACGGCTTTCGAGTCAGGCTGCGAGGGAGGGGGTGTGCTTTCCCTTTTTTTTCACGGCCGCTTGCGCAAAAGCTTTGCCCTTTAGAGTTTTAAACGTAACATGGCTTTTGAGCTTTCGCAAAAACCGTCGGTAACGAGCCTTCCGTAACGGTGTTGTGGGGCTACCTCTCGTCCTTACGATTACGGACGGTAATTTCGAAGCAGTTTCTGCCAGACGCATAACGCCATCCTTCGAACGACGCGTCGTCCTGGCGGGAGCTCTCCGACCACCCGAGCAATCCTTCTCGTTAGGGTCGGCACCCCCCCCCCCCCCCCCCCCCCCTTCCCCTCTCTCTCTCCCTTGACCTCTCACATCAATACGTGGGGATTTTTAAAAGAAAGAGGTTTCCGGTGGGGGACACGCCGGAATCCTCGGAAGGAAAGCAGCCCGATTTCTGGACCGTCCGTCCGTCCGTCCATTTAGGAAAAAATAACATAAGATGGCACGAAATTCGTTGGCATTATTTACTCTTTGGTGTTGGGTTGCTTCTGATTTGAAATGCGTCGGACGTTTAAATAATGAACACAAAAAGGCGTGTCCCCGCGGTGAGCCCCCACGACCAACCCCCGCGAAAACAAAAAACATCGGAGGGTGGGGGCCCCAGTCCTTTTTGGGGCGCACGAAGCGTCTCAAACGTTGCGTCGTCGTCACGGGTCCCCTTTGTACGAATTTCTTTTTCCTTTTTAATTTTTTCCCCTTAGTGCTTTTTAATAAAATTGGATGCAAATAAAATCATTTCTCTCTACCCTCCCTCTTCGCTTTTCGTTTTTCCGCTGCACGCCAGCCACACACCAGCCCCCGAAGCTCGTCGAACTCGTGCGGGCTGCGTCCTCGGCCCGGATAGATATTTTACGGTATTTTTTCGTTTGGAATTGACGCCA
>JAGVVM010005443.1:0-26119 GCA_019149425.1 Psidium friedrichsthalianum | reverse complement strand
CCCCCCCCCCCCCCCTGTCCCCCCCCTTTTCCCCCTTTCCCCCCCCCCCCCCCCCCCTTCCCCCCCCCCTCCCCTCCTCCTTCTCCCTCCCCCCCCCCCCCCCGCTTTGCTTATCTGAGCACCCTCCCTTTTCTCTCCCTCCTCTCCTTTCCGCTCCTTCCCCCCCCCCCCTTCCCCCCCCCCCCCCCCCCACCCTACTACCTTTCTTTGGATTCTGACCGATACTAAGAACAATTAGTGGCGAATCTATTGAAAATTTATATGTTAAATACTGAACCAAAGTTGCGATTACCAATTTTTAGGGGTGGGGGGGGGGGGGGGGGGACGGGGAGGGAGAGGTCCGAATTAGTTAGTAATTGATTAACCTGATATCCGCCTAACATGGAATTTCACCGAATTTAGGTGCGCGGACAATGCAGCTTAAAGGATACACTTATTTTATTTCATTCAATCTCAATGTAGAAAAAGTAAAGATAAACTGAATCATTAAGGACGCCCCTATTTTCACTCCATTTTGGTTAAGGACACACGTTTTAATTTAACAACAAACTACCATCCTCTGGCCTCCTCTTCAATTATTATTATTCTCAGATTGACTAAATGACAGAACTAACCTTGTTTTTGTTTCGACGGAATTCTGCGCGACAAAATCTCTTTAACTGAAATTCTCATTTTTCATCTTTTAAATTGTGATAAAAGCGGTCCCGTGGTGATGTCTTGGACATGAGAGATCTAGATATCAGAAATAACGCGTGAATATGCCCAAAGATTTCAATCTAATACACAAATAGGAACCCAACCAGAGTTTGATTCCACGAAGAGATCCAATAAGTACAATTCAAGGAATTCTATACATATGGATGTGGAAGGAACTATACAAATAAGATCAAACGGAAGTTTGACTCAACGGAATGATTAACAAGCGGCAAATTCCTACCTAAAAATAGCGACCAATGACACTCAAAAACTATGCTAGATTTGAATTGATAATCAGAGCTTTGAAATGTTCCATAACCACACTAGAATTGACTCGATAGTACAAAATATAAGATAAAGATACAATGTCAGATTTGACTCGACGATAGTATTTTGAGAGTCTACAACTAAGAAAAAATAAAGTGCAGTGCAATAAGGAAGATAACATAAATGTGTGATTTGTTTAGGGGGGGCTATTATATGGATGCTTGGTCAGTATTTCTAATGGTTGAAAAGGTTACTTCCCTTCGGCGGTTATACCCTTTAGGAGTCGATAATTGCCATGCCCATTATCTCCCTTGGACTTTTTTGACCAGTCTCCAAGTAGTTATTTTGTTTTGTGCATAGCTTCTGAACGTTGATAAATTTGCACCTTTGCATTAGTTTAGCCCTTTTCCTCGGCCACTTTTAAGGCTACGTTTGGAAAGAATTTTGGGAAAATCAAAGGCCTTTAGGTAAAGGTCCTTGGTGGAGCGGCAAATGCTATTTGGTAAACAAAAATTTAAAAGGTATACACCGATTGAGCAACTGAAGATTTTAATATTTTTTTTTAAATTTTTTAGATTTCTGTTATAATTTATTTTTTCTTTTTTTTTTTTTTCCTTTCCCCACACCTCCCTACTCCACCGGTCTGGCGACCGACACAAAGCGCCGCTGGCGAGGCCGAGCCTCGCTTCACCACGGCGGGGCTTGACCTCGCAAGCCCAGATCTGGGCTTGCGAGGCCTCGCAGTCGCCGGGCGAGGCAGCGACAGCGAGGTCGAGCCTCGCGCCGTCGTTGCCTCGCCTGACGAAGCCAAGGGTTGACCTCGCAAGCCAGGACTTCACCGGGCGAGGCTTGACCTCGCCGTCGTTGCCTCGCGGCGAGGTCAACCCTCGGCTTCGTCGGGCGAGGCAACGATGGCGAGATCGAGCCTCCCCCGGCGAAGTTGAGGTCGAGCCTCACCCGGCGAAGTGGAGGGTGGACCTCGCAAGCCCAGATCTGGGCTTGCGAGGCCTCGTCGTCGTCGGGCGAGGCAGCGACGGCGAGGTCGAGCCTCGCGCCATCATTGCCTCGACGGGCGACACCGAGGGTCAACCTCGCAAGCCCAGATCTGGGCTTGCGAGGTCGACCCTCGCTCGGCCATGGCGGGGCACGACCACGCCATCGCTGGGCGAGGTAGCAGGAGGTGGGAGGGGGTGTGCGGAGGGCGTGGGCGGCGGCGACGGCTATTGATGCGGTGGCGGCGACGGTGGAGGTTGGTGGTCTCGGCGGTGGTGTCCAAATGCCCAAGGCTGAAAGCTCAAGGCAGCCTTCAACCTGCCTTGGGCTTTCAGCTTTCCCAATGCTAACTTTGAGCCAAGTATCTTTGAAAAGTATTTTCTAAACACTCAATATTTGGGCCAAAGGACTTTGGAGGCCCAAAGATACTTGGGAAAGTGGTTCCCAAACGCACCCTAAGTCCTTCGAGTCGAATGCTCAGCAACTATTAATAGCCTCTAAATTACCCGTATTGACTTATCTTCTTTCTTCTTCTGTTCATGTGGCACATTCACATCTTCCATGCTTTAAGGGCCCCTAGGTCATATTTTCAAGATGCTGTTTCACCATTTAGTTACCTATTGATAACCGTTTTACCGCCGAATAATTCAAGAATGAATGTTCATCTTTCTAGCATGTCTTTGGCAAATATTTGAATCTCTAGCGAGATTACTTCTAATTGGCACCAATGTGTACAATTGCTTTGTCCATCCTTAATATATTCTGCTAATTTGGACATGTGGTGTTACCCCTTGCTAGTATCAATAGCTCGTTTAATGTTTCTCTTTTGATCTATACCTATAAGGATCCTCACGTGTCTTGCACATGGCTTCTTCGTATCTTGATACTATCAAGACCCTTGCTCCTCACGTGTTTAGCACGCGTATCAATTTCTCATGTGCGCTGCACATGTATCGACAGTAGATTATTTTGAGTGCCAACATTTTCTATCATTTCTCTTGTCAGTTTCACAATATAAATACTCCATTAGACTCAACAAGATATCATCTTATCTTGCATTTCGTTATAACTTTGTCTAAAGAACGTTGTTAATTTAATATATGATCCCATATTTTTAATAATAAAAGCTGCATAGATTACAATAGATTTCTATTTATGATGGCTATACAGTTTATCAAATTAATTGTCTATTTTTTAATCAAATAATTTAAGCAAAAATTTATTTCAAAGTTGGTAAAAAAATTCAATCTATTTATCTGGCCAATCTTGACCTTGTGGTTGGTTTTTCCTAAATAAAATTTGGATTTTTAAGTTAAACATTATTTAGTTTGTATTTTCTTTTGATTTTTCACATTTTTAATATGAATTGCAGGATGGTGGTTGAGAATCTTGTGACATTCTTCACTTTCAATCGAACATTGAATTCCGACCAAAAAAAGAAAACTTAACATCGAATTATTTCAGAGGGAATTTTTAAGCATATTTTAAAGTTTTGATTCATTTGCTATGAGATTGAATCTACAATAGATTTTAATTATTTCTTCACGGTAGGAGTAGGACAGCGAGAAGTTCTTTTTTTTTTTCTCCCCTTTTTGTGCTTATGTTTTGTTAATAAGTAGATATGATTTAATCTTAAACATATTCAACATTTGATTACAACAAATTAACCTTTTCAATATTTTAATCAGTTTTTCTTTTCTATTGGTGATCAAGATCGGCTAGACATTTAGATTGAGTTTTAATCTTCAACTTTGAAATATAGCATAAAAATATTTGATGAAAAATAGACGATTAATTGTGTGCTTATAAGCCATCATATATAAATTATAATATTCTATGTTGCTTTTGGGGATTAAAAATATGAAATCATAAATTTAATTTAACAAGTTTCACTAAGCAAAGTGATAGCATGATGGATGATAAGATGATAGCTTGTTGAGTAGAGTAGACCATTTATATGGCGAAACAAACGAGAAAGATTATTTTGACAAAACCACACGAGAAAGATTATAAAATGGGAGTAGAAATAGTACCGCCCTAAAATTAATCTTACATAAGCGATCTCATTTTATCTTTAAGGTATGTTTATTTGGGGCGAAATTTCATGCTAAAGGAAAATACTTTCCAGAAAATCATTTTTCAAGAACATGTTAGTTTTTTTTGTTTGGTGATATTTGACTAAAAAATTTTCTGGTGTTTGTATCTCATTTTGAAAATGATTTTGATCTCATAACTTTATCTCAAGTCAAAAGAAAATTTAAAATTTTAATTTCTTCCATTTTTCTTTTTGATATTATTTATCAAGATTTTTTTTAATGTTTTTTCTCTTGATGACGGCCGGCGAATGGCGGAGCAACAAGGAAAAAAATTAAAAACATAAAAAATCAAATTAAAAAAATTTTGAAATGATCATTTCCTGAAAGTCTTTTCACCTTTTTTAGGCTTATGGATTCACTTTCCTAATTTTATGTTTAATTTTCCGTTGACTAAGTCATTTTTAGAGAACCAAATGGGTGAAAGTCTAGAAAACTAATTTCCGAAACACTTTCACTAAAAAAAAACACATTTTAATTTGAGAATTATTACAATCCGCTCTCTCAAATCAATGGTGGATGAGGCCGCTTCCATGATTTTGCCAACACCAACAATATATGTTAGGGTTAAGACCACGAAAAATTCCAAACTGATACGCCTATGACGAATTTATGCCAAGCTATTTTTTGACTATGAAAAACCCTAAACTGGTACACCTGTGACAAATTTATTCCAAATTATTTTTTTGACCTAAAAAAATCTCAAACTGGTACATTTGTGATAATTTTATCCCAAACTAATATATTTGTAACAAATTTATCCTCCGTTAATTTTCGTTAAATTTAATGTCAAATTGCTAAATTGGATGGCATGTGGCGCCTCAAAGATATACCAGTTTGGGATTTTTACCATCTGTTTATCACAAGTTTATCAATTTAGGAATTTTCATGGTACTGATCCAATTTAATAAAGGGTAAATTTATCATAGGTGTAATAGTTTGGGGTTTTTTTGGTAAAAAAAATTAGTTGGGGTAAATTGGTAAATTTGTTACAAATGTACCAGCTTCGGGTTTTTTATGCTAAAAAAATAGTTCTGGGTAAATTTGTCACAGATGTACCAGTTTGAGATTTTTTGTAGTAAAAAAAATAGTTTGCAGTAAATTTGTCATAGGTGTACCAGTTTGGGCTTTTTGTGATCAAAAAAATAATTTGGGGTAAATTTGTCACGGGTGTACCGGTTTGGAGTTTTTTGTCGTCAAAAAATAATGAGGTAAATTTGTCACGGGTGTACTAGTTTGGGATTTTTCGTGGTATTAACCCTATATGTTATACTATATACTTACTAATGTCGAAAGGCATAAATGAGATAATTGCAGCCATTGCCTTCTACAAGCAAATCAGCCCTTCATCTCGGTTCTTTAACATGGATTTCTGATCCAATGTAGAAGAAAACAGCGAATCCAGGACATCCTGGACAGCATGGAAGATGGTTTGAGGAAAATCATGATGTACCCATTTTGAAAAGTGGGGGATTGAATCATATTTGGGAGTTAGCCAGCGTGGTTTATTTATTTTTTTCTATGTTTTTCCAATGATGCATCCTGACCAGAGGGCCGCTTCGTGGGAGCAGAGCTGTGCCCATTTGACTTCAGACGCATCCCCAGGAAGGAAGAAGTGTTCCTTCTCTTACTTCCCATTCTTCACACAGCAACTGTATGGAAACTGGTAGTTGGAGAGAGACATTCTTTTGGCCTTGTCTTTCTATTTTTGTCCCGTTGCATTTGTTTCCCTTTGGAAGGGTAGATAGATTCATCCACTGACCCTTCAAACTTCAAAGCGCTCTCTCTCTCTCTCTCTCTCTAGCCCCGCCATCCTTTTTATACTCCCTTACACACACTCTCCACCTCCACCTCAACACTCACTCCGACAACCTCGACTGTCCTCGACATCTCTCTCTCTCTCTCTCTCTCTCTCTCTCTCTCTCTCTCTCTCAGTGTCTGTCTGAGTTTCCCAATAACTAGAAAACATTTCACAAACACCCACTTTTCACCAAGTTGCTAGACCAGTCTCTCTTTCTAAATTATGGCACCAAAAAGTGAGGGTTCTGCTAAAAAGGTGATGAACAAAGGGGCATGGACGGCTGAGGAAGACGGGAGGCTCTCTGAGTACATTGAAGTCCATGGGGCCAAGAGGTGGAAGACTATTGCAGCCAAATCAGGTTAACTGTCATCAGCAATTAATTAACTTGCAAATATCATTATGGAAAAGTTTAGCGATGGCTGCTATTCATTCATGAACTGCATTGTGATTCTTCTTATGGGTGCTGTGCTGAATTTGACACATCTGATGACCCTCTTCTCTTGCTCTTCTTGCAGGCTTGAACAGGTGTGGGAAGAGCTGCAGGTTGAGATGGTTGAATTATCTGAGGCCCAACATCAAGAGAGGCAACATATCAGATGAGGAAGAGGACTTGATTCTTAGGCTTCATAAGCTTCTGGGAAACAGGTTGGTCTACATATGGAGGATCTGATGTCCATTCTCTCTCTTTTCAGTTGTACCATGCCTATTATCTATTTCTTCTAAAGCAATCTGCTAATCAGGAAACTATGGCATTCTTTTGTGTAGGTGGTCTTTGATTGCCGGAAGGATTCCAGGTAGAACTGACAACGAGATTAAGAACCACTGGAATTCTCATTTGAGCAAAAAAATAAACCAGAAAGAGAAACCGCTGAATAAAGCCGTCCCCGTCCCTCGAGAAGCTTCTCCACCGATGCCTCCGGCGCCTCGAGAAATTGTTCGAACAGATGAGGAGGGAGCTGACGGAGCGGTCGGGAATTTCTTACACGTCGACTTTGACACCGATGAGTTCTTTGACTTCACAGCCGAAGGATCCTATGAGCTCGAGTGGGTGAATATGTTTTTAGAGCTCGACGAGGAGTTGTCGCTGAAGGAGAAGATGTGACGCGATTCGTAGGGTCATATCTTCTTTCTTCAAAATGATGAGTTTCTTCCATGGTTGGGTGTACAATTCTTGGATGAATAAATCATTTCTGGATTAGTTCACTGAACTGGTTATAAGAGACTTGTGATGGGGTCTTAGCAGTGACCAAGTCATTAATTATTTAAAAAAGGGGATAATTTCTTTGACCAATGACCGTACAACATTCAACCAAATTAAGTCTGATGTTAATTTCTTGGTCCGATTTTAAAACGCCCAATTGGTCAGAATTTCCACCAATAGGATACATTAAATTTAAGGACCTATGTCCATGTCTTTGTAAACTCTACTTTGAAAGATGGTGACTGTTGTAAATGCTGTCATTGCACCAAGATAATTGTTTCTTTCGAAAATTGCTCCAAAGCCCTAATTTTTGACGTAATGTACATTCAACTCCTGGACGCTTAAATTTTTTACAATCAAATGCAATTTTTTTTTGAATTTGATGCAATCAAGTTCTTCCGGTAGTTATTCAAACAAATTTGCTGACACAACATGCCAGAATCTGAAGCGTTTCTTTTTTATAAAAATTTTAGCATGTATGGCGCCGAAAAGTAAAAATAAAATAAAATAAAATAAAGTTTCTAGAAAAATATAAAAGGCCAAATTAAACCAAGCGGGAGCAAGAAAGAGAGAGAGAGAGAGAGAGCAGTGTGGATGGGGTGAAGACTTTTGCGCCTCCCCCACAAAGCCATAAGCTTGGCCATGACATGTCGACACATTAGGTCTCGAATTTGCCGTAGGACTAAACTGCACCAAGCACTATATTTAAAATCAAATGACATAAGTTCAAACGTCTATAACTTGATCGCAAATTAGACCAAACGATTAGGACCTTTGGTGTAATTTATTTCTTTTTAATTTGTCAATCGCTTGGGAAAAAAAAAGGTAAGAAAGAAATTCGAATTTTCCTTCAAAGAAATTTTTAAAGAATTTCCAACATCATCGTCGATCTAGATGACGATCATCGGATTAAACGGACTTTTAGGCAATCGATGAAAGTTGAGAACCTTTTTCAGGCGATGATGACTCAGATTGTGATTTGCGACCACTTTCTTCTTCTTTTCCCAATGTTTTCCAAAAAGGATCGAATTAATGTGGCCGTGGGTGAAGATTACTGGTTTCCATGCAATAAATATTGGAAATATCTGTATAATATCTGTACATGGGACCATCGAGATTTTAGGCATAAGAGCACACGAGAGATCAAATGAATTTGAAAAACACACACACATATGTATATAAATCTATGAGACCAATGAGATTTTTGGCATAAGATTACACAAGATACATCATATCCATCGTAGAACAATTGCTATATTTTAGTGAGGCTATACGAAAACGTCAACCAATTTTAGACCTTTTGAGTCACGGATAAGGTGAAATAATTATGCGTCAATTTGTACCGGCCCTAAAAAATATATTCGAGATCCTAATAGTAATGACTAGTGGGAAACGCTCAGGTTGATTGGGCCCTCTCCTCGTTGTTTTTATAAATCGAAAAACTATTCATAGATGTGGGCGATAGAGGATGAATGAAGTCGAAGTTTTTTTCCTTATTTTCTAAGATAATCATGTTAACGAACTTTGGCCGCGTATTAAATACGATAATGCCATCAATCAAATGCATATGTCCCCGGGGCGATTAATGTGCTAAATTAATTTTTTTTAATCTCTTAATAACCTCATGGAGATGGAGAGTACTCTCCATTGTCTTCGATTAGATCCCCTTAAAAAATCATTTTCAACCAGACTACATCAGGCATAAAATGTTGCTTAGCATGTCCTTCCCTTCCCAAGAAAAATATTAAAGAAAATAAGGAAAAAATAATTTACTCGTTTTTTGGAACTTGTTCTGCTTCTGTATTGCTAGCTTTACGAACGCGTTGCACGTGAACTTTCCCGACAAAGACGGAGAAAACTTTCCCGAGAAAAAGGCCCAATCGAGCACTCCATGATGATGATGCGATGTTTTTTTTTAAGGGGGAGCAAAGCGGACCAGACCGAAAATCACATGGAGTGGACTGAACCGATGGTCTGATTCCTAGATCCAAAGGGTGACGATCTGATTTCTAGTCCTTAAAATTAAAATCGGTGATCGGTCAGTTCGGTTCTCGAATCTAATGGTACATGACAGGACCGAGCTGAACTAATCAAATTTTTTTAAAAAATGTAATCCCAAATCTAATGATTCCTTCTTTCTTTTCCATCTCTTTCCTTTGGGTGTGATTGTAATGTGGGGATGCATTGTATTGTTGTTGAATTCCAACACCCGCCTTTTGTTCTTTCATCCATGGCTGTCTTATTTACTTTTCAAGGGCTTGCTATAGTTGGTAACTCCGTTGAAAGTCAAAGTAAGGCAAAGTTGAATATTGTGTTCTTTCACGTAATTATTGATATTGTTTCGCTCATTTGGTGTACTTTTTCCTTGATTGTTGGATAGGTTGCCGGTCTCATTGAACCGTTTGGAAACTCAACAAGATCAAAAACCGCTCATCTCTAATGTTGCTGTCTTACCATGGCCCCGTCACGGCCGTCCATCCTGAATTTGCTCTCAAATTGCTAACAAGTCTCTCAAATTGGCAGATTTGCCATTGAAGGGCCCAATAAAATCAAAATTACAATTATTCTTTCACGTAAAATAGCAACTTGCTCTATATTTTGATCGACGTGACGTGCCATGCAAAAGTTCTTCCTTTCTCTTTCTCCACGTGCCTTTTGTACTTGTATCTTAGTTGACTAATTCAATCAAATAGAGAATTGACCGCATATTCATCGAGAGAAATGATGTCAAAATACATTGCTATTAAAAAACACATGAAATACATATGCTAATGTATATAATACTATTGCAAATTGCGAAAATTATCCTTGGCCGTGTCCAGTGATTTGCGGCCAAAAAATTTGCCGGATTAACTCAATTGAAAAAACGTGAAAATATTTAGGACATAATTGAAAATATTAAAAAATTTTAGGATTGAATTGGAAAAGCACAATAAAACTTATGTAGCGGGAGTGATGGATTATAGTTGACAGATGACAAGTAGTGATTGGTAACCTGGGGGCATTGAGAGATTTGTACTCATATATTCGTTCTCTAGCATGACTTGGGACTGCTAATGAAATTTCAAGTTTGACCTGAAAAAAATAATGAAATTTCAAGCATAGTAATCCTCAGAATTTAACATTTTGTTTCTTGCATTGTTATTATTATCTTTTTACTGTTCTTTTGCATTTCTTGGCATGGATTTCGAATTAGCTCGGGGATCAAGCAGAGGAATTCATCGGTCCATGTTCGATAGGAGATGGGAATTGCGGTATCGACTAATTCCTTGGTCAATTGGTAAAACTCTTTAGTCATTTGTTGGAATGTGATGATACTCTTTTACCTGTGAGATTCAATCCTGTACGGGTACCATTTTCTCGTTGACCATGTTTGTGTTACGGTAGCATTTCTTTACTAAGACCACCTTTTTCAATGCGTGATTCGTTTAGCCTAGTGCCGTAAACTCCGACGAAATATGGGTGAACAATCGACACATCACCTAGTCCGGTGAAGGAGCGACCTTGGTTTTCGACAACGTCGATGGTTAAGTCGAGCATGGCCTTTCCTTTCGTTCTACTTCTTTCCGCAACTCTTTGTGGTGTACATCCTCCAAACACGATCCCATCTGCCGACTCCTTTAATCAGATCGCGACAGGCGTTCATTTAATCGTGCATGGACTCACTGTCCTCAAATGGGAACATGTCCGGTATTTGTGGAAAAATTATATAAAAAAAAACCTAAATCTATTGCAATTTGTCATTTCAGTCCTAAAATTTTTGCATTTGTGTCGGTTCAATTCATTTGGCCGGCCGGCCAGCGTTGACGTGGTATCGTCGGCGCTCACGTTGACCTTTTAAATAATATTTTGAATTTTTTTTATGAAATTTTCTTTTTCTGTTCTTTTCTTTTTTTTTTTTCCTTACCCTTGGGCCGGCGCTGGCCGCAATGCCCTTGCTTGGCTAGATCTGGCGAGGGTTTTAGGGATTCGGAAAAAAACTAAATAAAGAAAAGAAAAAAAATCATAAAAACTTATTAAAATAATTTTTACAAAAAAGTTCAGTCAACGCCGGTAGTGCCGCATTAGCGCTTATTAGTCAAATGGAATGAATTGGTACAAATACAAAAGGTTCATGATAGAATTAGTTGAAAAAAAAATTAAGACTTTTTTTGACAATTTTTTCGGTTCTTGCGTTTTGATCTTTTCTTCTTCCTTTTTTTCTCGTGTCGAGAGTTGTTCGCCCTTGATGGGGGAGACGATACCCACTGAAAGGACAGTTATAGAGTTAGTAAATTAGTCAAAGAAAACTTAAAATTATCACCAATCACAGCTTCGTCGCCACGTGGCCAAATAAATTCACGGGATGTCATTCTCATTCGTCCAGAAAGTCCGAAAAAAGGGGGGAAAAAAATCACGTGATGTCACGTGATAGCTCACGTGCGCAATCTTCCCCCCCGCCTCCCACCCAAAACCCCCGCAGCCTGTCTTGCTCCGCCTCGCCCATCTATCTAACCTTCTCGTGCCGTCGTCGTACGCGAGGGCTGACTTTGACCAGTCGCGGCGGTTCTTGGACAAGACCGTGCAAACGGGGGAATCAAACAAATCGGACAGCGAACGTCATTTGTCGTTGTCCTTGAAAAGAAAAAAACACCATTTTTAGTAACCAATCTATCTTCTTTGGTTAGGCACGAGCTTGACAATTATGGCTGCTTGCAATCCCAGAATTTGACAAAGCGGGCCTCGGTCCAGAGAGACTGGTAGCTGCCCGTTTGGAATTTCTGTCGACGAAAATCATCATCCGCCCGCCATTAATGAGCACGTATCGGCTAAAACCTTCTCTGTTCCTGCGTAATGAATGACGACGCTGGCTCGAGCAATCTCCTGCTCCTAACACCGGCACAGAAGAGACGTGATCACCACGTGCGCGCGCTCACGCATGGCCGATGCGTTAGGATTAGGCGCACGAACGCCACGAAATAAAGAGAAATAGAGACGCGGAATTTTTATTTTGATTCACCTTTAAGTTAGAGTTACGTCCAACGGAAGATTTCATTGTAATTAGCGAATCGCATCCCTCTCTGTTATAACTCTCAATCACAAGAGAAGAAGATTACATATAACCACAATTAGTTTAAGTCAAAACCATCAATAAAATATGAGTTATAAAAGACCCATCACATTTAGAAGAACCCCGTGCCTTCCCATCGAGAATATGAATCACATCTTAACGGGTTGCACATTGAATGGGGATTAAGGCACTTGCTAAGTATATTGAACGACAAATGGTTCGCTCTTCAAAGAGTTGATTACCCGTGACACGAGATGATTGCTGTATCGGAAGCTGCAAAGTTTGTCTTGATTAGTTGCCCAAGATAGTATCTCTGGGCGGTCATTAACAAAATCTTATAGAAAGGTTATCATTTTTGAAAAAAAAAAAGTTTATTAGAATACACATTGCAAATTCTAGAAAACCAATGCTTTTGAAAACTCCGGAGTACTTCTTCACCCAAGAGCACCTAGGGTTTGCGGAATGAGATAGACAGGCAGTTATGGTCCTCAAAAATAATATTCATAAAGGCATCAAAAGCCATTGAATAATAATGATCATCATCCATTGCGAAATCAATGATTTGATAGTTTTAATAATTGAGATGACATGACCCAAGATTTCATATTTAAGATGAAAATGCTCGATGTATGGACTAATCAAAGTGGGTCATATCAAGTTTATTGAGGGCTCGAAATTATTTTATCTAAATAATACGATCTCATGATACGTCCTATGATTTAAGTTATGTAAAAAGGTAGCTTAATCTTTACACCGCACTAAAAATTGATTATGCGGGTACGACATCAATCAATATATTGATTTGTCGGACTTAATTAGCGACAATAATTGGGGTGAGACCGTCGAGGATGATGGAAAAGATTATGAGAAGTAGATGGTCCCGAATGAAACCTAGACAGGAAAAAAGTGGTGCCGTGGATAAATGGGCATGTAATAAATGAATCCACCTTCTTTGCGGGGGGTTGCTCTTTTAAAACGCATATGGTCCCCTCTCTCCCTCTCTCTAGACTATATAGATAATATATTTAGTCCCGACAAGATTAATGAGTTGGATTCCATAGTGCACGTGGTTCACATTTCCATGGCGAGTCCACCACTTTTATTACATTGCAAAGAAGCTTAGCCACCGATGGGTGTCGTTTGCTTCGTTGGACAAAACCGTTGAAATTATTACTTCACATCGCTTGATAATGAAACTTATATACTTCTTACTTTCATGCGGCCTCCATTCACTTATCAACATAAGTTTTTAGATTGGACTTTCTAACAATAATAAGGCTACATGGCTCATTCATTTCGAAAAAAAAATGTGATATTAATAAAATAATAATTGAAAATGAAAATAAAAAATAATTGAAAGGATTGCAAAACGTGCTTCGTTTGGGTGAAAGAAAGAGGTGTGAAAATTATTTGCTCTTTTTGAAGAGATTAAATCATTTTCCTCACGCCGAAAAATCCGAAAAATATTTTTTTGAAAGTTGCTCTCCGCGAAACGAACGAAGCGTAAAACAAGTGTTTTTTTTTTCTTTCTTGTCCATGCTCCATTCATTAGAATGTTAGTTTCAATGCCCCTTCTAAGCTTTCCGCGATGTCGTTCATTCGGATAAAAATTATTGCGTTTCCATCATAATTTGATCATTTGAACGTGTTTGATGAAAATAGCCATCATTTCAATTCTTGCATTGGTTGCCGAACATGTGCGGGTGAAAATGCATCATGCAAAGTCATTTACATGAAAAGAGAACCTTTTTTAATTAATACAAGAGAAATTGCGAAGACAATGAATACTTTCGCTAAATAGATTTATCGGACAAGACCCCCCCAAATATTTTGATACATTTTTAAAGTCCGAAAAATTGATGGGAGACAGTGGAAAATGAAATTCTTCATCATCATCATTATTATTTTGTTGTTGTTATTATTATTGTTATTGTTGTTATTATGTTATTAATGCTCTTCTAGATGGAAGAAGATCTTCCGGACATATGAACTTATGAACTCCATTTTCTTCCTTTTCAGGAGTCACGATTGACCACGCGCACGCTGCCATTTTCCAGCGTATCTGTTCAGTCGATTTTGAATAATAATATTCTGGAGCAATGCCCTATAATTGACTCGAAGGTGTCAGGTAAATAAATAGCATTGACCATCATTTTTGGGATTTTTTTTTCGGGAGTTGGTACATGGAGATGTGCGATTAACATGAAATTGTTCAACAATATCACTTTTGGTTTTGTTTAATCCCGAAGTTGGTATATAGAGGTGCGCGATTGACGTAAATTGTTCAATCTCCACGATTTATTATATGCATCGCCATAAAAAAAAAATGTTGGTTGGGTGCTTGTGCCGATATTAAATTTGATTAGTTAATGTTGTTGTCATCTTTCACGAGGTGAATTATCAAGTGTTTGTTTGTTTTTTTTTTTTGCATGATTGTAAATCTGGGGGTTCGATAATTGAGGAAGTTGTTCGATTACATAGCTTAATTACGTACAGCACTGCCAACTGGGTCTTTTAGCTAATGCTGAATTAATTAATGTCAAGATGCACTCTATCTTAGGAAGGCATTTTCGAAAGCACAACCATAAATATGGTAATGAAAGCTTACTTGTGATGGCTAAAAGATACCCTTATTTTATTTCATTAAATCTCAATGTAGAAAATGTAAAGAGAAACTTTACGTATCATTAAGGGCGTCCCTATTTTCACCCCATTTTAGTTAAGACACTTATGTTTTTAATTTAACGACCAAAATACCCTTCTCTTTGCCTCTTCCATTTATTGTTTATTCTCATATTGGACTAACCGACAAAACTGCCTTTGTTATTGTTTTGCCGGAATTTATTCGCGACAAAATCTCTTTCACCGAAATTCATTCTTCGATTTTTAAATGTGATAAAAGGTCCCATGGTGATCTTGGACATAAGAGATCTAGATAATCAGAAAATCAACGCGTGAAATATGCAAAGATTTCAATCTAATTACGCAAACATGAAACCAACCAGAGTTTGATTCGACGGAGAGGTCCAATAAGTACAATTCAAAGGAATTCGATACATATGGATTTGGAAGGAACTATACAAACAAAGATCAAACCGGCATTTGACTCAACGGAATGATTTAACAAGCACAATTCCTACCTAAAAATAGCGAACCAAACGCATCAAAACTATGCTGGATTTTGACTTGACGACATAGCTTGAATACGCCTCAATGATATACTAGAGTTTGACTCGATGATGCAAAATCTAAGATAAAGATAAACGTCAGAGTTTGACTTAATGACAAGAATATAAGAGTTACAACTAAGAAAAATAAAGTGCACTGCGATAAGTAAAGATAAGATAAATTTGTTGATTTGTTCAGGGGGCTATTCTATGGATGCTTAGTGGTTTTTATAATGGTTGAATAGGTAACTTCCCTTCGGCGGTTATAGCCTTTAGTGTGTCGAAAATTGCCCTGTCCATTATCTCCCATGGACTTTTTTGACCAAGTATTCAAGCAGTTATTTTGTTTTGTGCATAGCTTCATGTAACTGTTGATAAATTTGCACCTTTGCATTAGTTTAGCCCTCTTGTCTGGCCACATTTAAGTCCTTCGAGTCGAATGCTCAGCAACTATTAATAGCCTCTAAATTACCCGTGTCGACTATCTTCTTTCTTCTTCCGTCCATGTGGCATATTCACATCTTCCATGCTTTAAGGGCTCCTAGGTCATATTTTCAAGATGCTGTTTCACCATTCGGTTACCTATCGATAACCGTTCTCCCGCCGAATAATTCAAGGATGAATGTTCATCTTTCTAGCATGTCTTTGGCAAATATTTCAATCTCTAGTGAGGTTACTTCTAACTGGCACCGATGTGTACAATTGCTTTGTCCATGCTTAATATATTATGCTAATTTGGACATGTGGTGTTACCCCTCGCTAGTATCAATAGCTCATTTAATGTTTCTCTACTAATCGATACCTATAAGGATCCTCGCGTGTCTTGCACATGGCTCTTCGTATCTTGATACTATCGAGACGCTTGCTCCTCACGTGTTTAGCACGCGTATCAATTTCTCATGTGCGCTACATACACATGCATCGATAGTAGATTATTTTGAGTGCCAACATTTTCTATCATTTTTCTTGTTAGTTTCACAATACAAATACTCCATTACACTCAACAAGATATCATCTTATCTTGCATTTCGTTATAACTTTGTCTAAAGAACGTTGTTAATTTAATATATGATCCCATATTTTTAATAATAAAAGCTGCATAGATTACTATGGATTTCAATTTATGATGGCCATATAGTTTATCAAATTAATTGTCTATTTTTTTATCAAATAATTTGAGCAAAAATTTATTTCAAAGTTGGTAAAAAAATTCAATCAATTTATCTAGTCAATCTTGACCTTGTAGTTGGTTTTTCCTAAATAATTTTTTGGATTTTTAAGTTAAACATTATTTAGTTTATATTTTTCTTTTGAGTTTTTCACATTTTAATATGAATTGCAAGATGGTGGTTGAGAATCTTGTTACATTCTTCACTTTCAACCTAACATCGAATTCCGACTAAAAAAAGAAAACCTAACATCCGATTATTTCATAGGAAAGTTTTAAGCATATTTTAACGTTTTGATTCATTTGCTATGAGATTGAATCTACAATAGATTTTAATTACTTTCTTCACGGTAGGAGTAGGACAGCAAGAAGTTCTTTTTTTTTCTCCCCTTTTTGTGCTTATGTTTTGTTAATAAGTAGATATGATTTAATCTTAAGCATATTTAACATTTGATTACAACAAATTAACCTTTTCAATATTTTAATCAGTTTTTATTTTCTATTGGTGATCAAGATCGGCTAGACATTTAGATTGAGTTTTAATCTCCAACTTTGAAATATAGCATAAAAATATTTGATGAAAAATAGACAAATAATTGTGTGCTTATAAGCCATCATATATACAAAATTATAATATTCTATGTTGCTTTTGGGATTAAAAATATGAAATCCTAAATTTAATTTAACAAGTTTCACTAAGCAAAGTGATAGCATGATGCATGATAAGATGATAGCTTGTTGAGTAGAGTAGACCATATTTATGGTGAAACAAACAAGAAAGATTATTTTGGCCAACACAAAACGAGAAAGATTATAGAAATATAGGTAAATTTTTTGTTACCTTGATAAAGAAAACAAACGATAAAGGGTATTTCGCTCATTTAATTGAAAAAAATGAGCACATTAACTAAAATGGGAGTGGAAATAGTATCGTCCTATCATTAATCTTACAGAAGCCATCTCATTTTATCTTTAAGGTATGTTTATTTGGGGCGAAATTTCATGCTAAAGGAAAATACTTTCCGGAAAATCATTTTTTAGGAAAATGTTGGTTTTTTTTGTTTGGTGATATTTGACTAAAAAAATTTTCTGGTGCTTGTATCTCGTTTTGAAAATGATTTTGATCTCATAACTTTATCTCAAGTCAAAAGAAAATTCAAAATTTTAAATTTATTCCATTTTTCTTTTTGATATTATTTATCAAGATGTTTTTTTAAATTTTTTTTCTCTTGATGACGGCCGGCAACTGGCGGAGCAACAAGGGAAAAAAATTAAAAACATAAAAAATCAAAGTAAAAAAAAATTGAAATGATCATTTCCTGAAAGTCTTTTCACCTTTTTTAGGCTTAGGGATTCACTTTCCTAATTTTATGCATAAATTTCCCGTTGACTATCATTTTTAGAGAACCGAATGGGTGAAAGTTTGGAAAACTAATTTCCGAAACACGTTCACTCAAAAAGAACACACCTTAATTTGAGAATTATTACAATCCCCTCTCTCAAATCAATGGTGCATGAGGCCGCTTCCATGATTTTGCTGACACCAACAATATATGTTAGGGTTAAGACCACGAAAAATTCCAAACTGGTACGCTTATGACAAATTTACCCCAAACTACTTTTTTGATCATGAAAAACTTTAAACTGGTACACCTGTGACAAATTTACCGCAAACTATTTTTTTGACCTCAAAAAATCCTAAACTGGTACATTTGTGATAAATTTACCCCAAACTAATATATTTGTAACAAATTTACCCTCCGTTAGTTTTCGTTAAATTTAATGTCAAATTACTTAGTTGAATGGCATGTGGCGCTTCAAAGGTACACCAGTTTGAGATTTTTACCCTCTGTTTATCACAAGTTTATTAATTTAGGATTTTTCATGGTACCGATCCAATTTAACAAAGGGTAAATTTGTCATAGGTATAATAGTTTGAGATTTTTTGTGGTAAAAAAATTAATTCGGGGTAAATTTATCACAAATGTACCAGTTTGAAGTTTTTATGGTCAAAAAAATAGTTCGGGATAAATTTGTCACAGATGTATCAGTTTGAAGTTTTTTGTAATCAAAAAATAGTTTATGATAAATTTGTTATAGGTGTACCAGTTTGGGGTTTTTTTGGTTAAAAAAATAATTTGGGTTAAATTTGTCATAGGTATACCAATTTGGGGTTTTTCATGATCAAAAAAATAATTTGAGATAAATTTATCACAGGTGTACTAGTTTGGGATTTTCCGTGGTAGTAATCCTATATGTTATACTATATACTTACTCATGTCGAAAGGCATAAATGAGATAATTGCAGCCATTGCCTTCTACAAGCAAATCAGCCCTTCATCTCGGTTCTTTAACATGGATTTCTGATCCAATGTAGAAGAAAACAGCGAATCCAGGACATCCTGGACATCATGAAAGATGGTTTGAGGAAAAACATGATGTACCCATTTTGAAAAGTGGGGATTGAATCATATTTGGGAGTTAGCCAGCGTGATTTTTTTTTTTCTATGTTTTTCCAATGATGCATCCTGACCAGAGGGCCGCTTCGTGGGAGCAGAGTTGTGTCCATTTGACTTCAGACGCATCTCCGGGAAGGAAGAAGTGTTCCTTCTCCTACTTCCCATTCTTCACACGGCAACTGTATGGAAACTGGTAGTTGGAGAGAGACATTCTTTTGGCCTTGTCTTTCTATTTTTGTCCCGTTGCATTTGTTTCCCTTTGGAAGGGTAGATAGATTCACCCACTGACCCTTCAAACTTCAAAGCGCTCTCTCTCTCCCTAGCAAACACCTAACCCGCCATCCTTTTTATACTCTCTTACACACACTCTCCACCTCCACCTCAACACTCACTCCACAACCTCGACTGTCCTCGACATCTTCTCTCTCTCTCTCTCTCTCTCTCTCTCTCTCTCAGTTTCCCAATAACTAGAAAACATTTCACAAACACCCACTTTTCACCAAGTTGCTAGACCAGTCTCTCTTTCTAAATTATGGCACCAAAAAGTGAGGGTTCTGCTAAAAAGGTGATGAACAAAGGGGCATGGACGGCTGAGGAAGACGGGAGGCTCTCTGAGTACATTGAAGTCCATGGGGCCAAGAGGTGGAAGACTATTGCAGCCAAATCAGGTTAACTGTCATCAGCAATTAATTAACTTGCAAACATCATTATGGAAAAGTTTAACGATGGCTCCTATTCATTCGTCAACTGCATTGTGATTCTTCTTATGGGTGCTGTGCTGAATTTGACACATCTGATGACCCTCTTCTCTTGCTCTTCTTGCAGGCTTGAACAGGTGTGGGAAGAGCTGCAGGTTGAGATGGTTGAATTATCTGAGGCCCAACATCAAGAGAGGCAACATATCAGATGAGGAAGAGGACTTGATTCTTAGGCTTCATAAGCTTCTGGGAAACAGGTTGGTCTACATATGGAGGATCTGATGTCCATTCTCTCTCTTTTCAGTTGTACCATGCCTATTATCTATTTCTTCTAAAGCAATCTGCTAATCAGGAAACTATGGCATTCTTTTGTGTAGGTGGTCTTTGATTGCCGGGAGGATTCCAGGTAGAACTGACAACGAGATTAAGAACCACTGGAATTCTCATTTGAGCAAAAAAATAAACCAGAAAGAGAAACCGCTGAATAAAGCCGTCCCCGTCCCTCGAGAAGCTTCTCCACCGATGCCTCCGGCGCCTCGAGAAATTGTTCGAACAGATGAGGAGGGAGTCGACGGAGCGGTCGGGAATTTCTTACACGTCGACTTTGACACCGATGAGTTCTTTGACTTCACAGCCGAAGGATCCTATGAGCTCGAGTGGGTGAATATGTTTTTAGAGCTCGACGAGGAGTTGTCGCTGAAGGAGAAGATGTGACGCGATTCGTAGGGTCATATCTTCTTTCTTCAAAATGATGAGTTTCTTCCATGGTTGGTTTGTACAATTCTTGGATGAATAAATCATTTCTGGATTAGTTCACTGAACTGGTTATAAGAGACTTGTGATGGGGTCTTAGCAGTGACCAAGGCATTAATTATTTAAAAAAGGGGATAATTTCTTTGACCAATGACCGTACAACATTCAACCAAATTAAGTCTGATGTTAATTTCTTGGTCCGATTTTAAAACGCCCAATTGGTCAGAATTTCCACCAATAGGATACATTAAATTTAAGGACCTGTGTCCATGTCTTTGTTTACTGACTTTGAAAGATGGTGACTGTTGTAAATGCTGTCATTGCACCAAGATAATTGTTTCTTTCGAAAATTGCTCCAAAGCCCTAATTTTTGACGTAATGTACATTCAACTCCTGGACGCTTAAATTTTTTACAATCAAATGCGAATTTTTTTTTTTTTGAATTTGATGCAATCAAGTTTTTTTGGTAGTTATTCAAACAAATTTGCTGACAGGACACACCGGAATCTGAAGCGTTTCTTTTTTATAAAAATTTTAGCATGTATGGCGCCGACGTGGCATTGATGTAGTGCCATATAAAGTAAAAATAAATAAAATAAAATTTCTGAAAAATATAAAAAGCCAAGATTGAACCAAAGAGAGAGAGAGGGCAGAGTGGATGGGGTGGATGGGGTGAAGACTTTTGCGCCTCCCCCACAAAGCCATAAGCTTGGCCATGACATGTCGACACATTAGGTCTCGAATTTGCCGTAGGACTAAACTGCAACAAACTATATTTAAAATCAAATGACACAAGTTCAAACGTCCTCAACTTGATCGCAAATTAGACCAAACGATTAGGACCTTTGGTGTAATTTATTTCTTTTTGATTTGTCAATCGCTTGGGAAAAAAAAAAAGGTAAGAAAGAAATTCGAATTTTCCTTCAAAGAATTTTTTAAAAATTTCCAACATCATCGTCGATCTAGATGACGATCATCGGATTAAACGGACTTTTAGGCAATCGATGAAAGTTGAGAACCTTTTTCAGGCGATGATGACTCAGATTGTGATTTGCGACCACTTTCTTCTTCTTTTCCCGGCCTTTTCCAAAAAGGATCGAATTAATGTGGCCGTGGGTGAAGATTACTGGTTTCCATGCAATAAATATTGGCAATATCTGTATATGGGACCATCGAGATTTTAGGCATAAGAGCACACGAGAGATCAAATGAATTTGAAAAACACACACATACATATATATGAGACCATGAGATTTTGGCATAAGATTACACAAGATACATCATATCCATCGTAGAACAATTGCTATATTTTAGTGAGGCTATACGAAAACGTCAACCAATTTTAGACCTTTTGAGTCACGGATAAGGTGAAATAATTATGCGTCAATCTGTACAGGCCCTAAAAAATATATCGAGATCCTAATAGTAATGACTAGTGGGAAACGCTCAGGTTGATTGGGCCTCTCCTCGTTGTTTTTATAAATCAAAAACTATTCATAGATGTGGGCGATAGAGGATGAATGAAGTCGAAGTTTTTTTTTCCTTATTTTTTAAGATAATCATGTTAACGAACTTTGGCCGCGTATTAAATACGATAATGCCATCAATCAAATGCATATGTCCCCGGGACGATTAATGTGCTAAATTAATTTTTTTTAATCTCTTAATAACCTCATGGAGATGGAGAGTACTCTCCATTGTCTTCGATTAGATCCCCTTAAAAAATCATTTTCAACCAGACTACATCAGGCATAAAATGTTGCTTAGCATGTCCTTCCCTCCCCAAGAAAAATATTAAAGAAAATAAGGAAAAAAATAATTTACTCGTTTTTTGGAACTTGTTCTGCTTCTGTATTGCTAGCTTTCGACCGCGTTGCACGTGAACTTTCCCGACAAAGACGGAGAAAACTTTCCCGAGAAAAAGGTGGAGATTCCCAATCGAGCACATGATGATGATGCGATGTTTTTTAAGGGGGAGCAAAGCGGACTGATCGACCGAAAATCACATGGAGTGGACTGAACCGATGGTCTGATTCCTAGATCCAAAGGGTGACGATCTGATTTCTAGTCCTTAAAATTAAAATCGGTGATCGGCAGTTCGGTTCTCGAATCTAAGGTACATGACAGGACCGAGCTGAACTAATCAATTTTTTTTTAAATGTAATCCCAAATCTAATGATTCCTTCTTTCTTTTCCATCTCTTTCCTTTGGGTGTGATTGTAATGTGGGGATGCATTGTATTGTTGTTGAATTCCAATACCCGCCTTTTGTTCTTTCATCCATGGCCGTCTTATTTACTTTTCAAGGGCTTGCTATAGTTGGTAACTCTGTTGAAAGTCAAAGTAAGGCAAAGTTGAATATTGTGTTCTTTCACGTAATATTTGTTTCGCTCATTTGGTGTACTTTTTCCTTGATTGTTGGATAGGTTGCCGGTCTCATTGAACCGTTTGAAACTCAACAAGATTCAAAACCGCTCATCTCTAATGTTGCTGTCTTACCATGGCCCCGTCACGGCCGTCCATCCTGAATTTGCTCTCAAATTGCTAACAAGTCTCTCAAATTGGCAGATTTGCCATTGAAGGGCCCAATAAAATCAAAATTACAATTATTCTTTCACGTAAAATAGCAACTTGCTCTATATTTGATCGACGTGACGTGCCATGCAAAAGTTCTTCCTTTCTCTTTCTCCACGTGCCTTTTGTACTTGTATCTTAGTTGACTAATTCAATCAAATAGAGAATTGACCGCATATTCATCGAGAGAAATGATGTCAAAATACATTGCTATTAAAAAACACAAGAAATACATATGCTACTGTATATATACTATTGCAAATCGCGAAAATTGACCTTGGCCGTGTCCAGTGATTTCGGCCAAAAAATTTGCCAGATTAACTCAATTGAAAAAACGTGAAAATATTTAGGACATAATTAAAAAATTAAAAAAATTTAGGATTGAATTGGAAAAAATACAATAAATTTAGCACTAAAGAAATGATGTCAAAACACATTGCTATTAAAAAACACAAGAAATACATATGCTACTGTATATAATACTATTGTAAATCGCAAAAATTGACCTTGGCCATGTCTAGTGATTTTTGACCAAAAAATTTGCAAGATTAACTCAATTGAAAAAACGCGAAAATGTTTAGATATAATTGAAAATTTTAAAAAATTTTAGGATTGAATTGGAAAAAGTACAATAAATTTAGCATTTTTTGGACAATTTTTCCATTGCAACCCTTTTTTATGGCTACTCGAATAATCTCAATCATCGCTCTTCTCAATGTTTCATCACTTCATTTCTTTAGAATTGCTGCCACTTCATGAAGTTTTGCACCACTTTGACATTTCCCGTTCCTTTTATTTTTCCGGCGCGTATTATCAAAGGACGTGCATAGTTGTTATTTGGTAACCTTCTTAATGAATATTCGACACTTCTTATTCATTATGATGGAAAAAGGGGGTGGGTAGAAAGGACTATGAGTTAGGATTACCCAATTTGGTCCAAAATAAAGGTATGGGGTGTAAGATCCAAAGAATCATCCGAATAAAAACTCGAATTGAATACTCGGGCAAAAAAAAAAAAAAAACCAAGTCAATTTATGTTCATTTGGAATGAGGAACAGGGTTTCGGTTTGGTTAGAGCATGAGCTTGGTTGGCTCGAATCAAACTGAATTGTAATTTAACTCTTGTTTCGCATAATTTGAAAAGGCTTTTCTCATAATAAATTTCGTTTGTAAATGCTAAACACATTAATGAGTAGAGAAGGAAAATAACCAACAAATGAAATCAAATCCAAATGTGTTCGCGGGACATGCTCCTTCATTTACTATATATTTGCAACTACACTTATAAGATTTGAGACCGTCAGTTTTAAAAATAAGAGGTCGCTGCTACTTAATTCTGACATTCTGTGCAAACAGAGCTAAGCCGACACATTTATGTCCATTTTTGTTGGGTACGGTGGTATTTTATATCACAATAAGATAAGACGAATCAAATTCAAGAAAAGTCATCGCTAACTTTAAATTTTTGAATACGATGCATTATGATCATGATAAATCCGAAGCCAATACGAGTCGACGAATTTCTCGACTTTTTGGGCAATGAATCGTTTAGTAACTTGCTTTCTCACGTTTATGTTATTTCCAAACGACAGGAACATTCTAATGGAGTGCATGTTTTTAATGCTATTGCATCTCTAAGCAATCCTCAAACGAACGAGCAACTTTTGTTAGATGGGCTTGGGCCTCCGGCTTTAAATGCTTAAATAAAACTCAGAGGCCCATCAGTCCATCAAGTCGGCTTAGGGGTATGACAGTAATTTCACCGTAGTCTCAGACGCTTCATTAGGCCAACGGAACCAGGAATTGCGTGTGCCTGAAGCGTCCATATTATGATATTTTCGTGGTTGCCTAGTGCCATCCGTTTCCTCTCTCTCACCCTCTCTCTCTCGCTCTTCGGTTATCATCCGGTACATCGAAACCCTAGATTTCATCTCAAGCCAATCGCTCATCGGCGAAGCTTGCTCGATTCCCATCATCGCATCACCCAAACGCTGTGGAAGAGTAGTTGCACCGATTGAAGATTCTCGGATCTCGTCTCGCGTGGCTAGTGCGAAGATCGAGCCTATCTGTGTTGAAGATCTTCGATTTTGTATCGTATCTGGGGATATTTCGAGTTCGAAGAGGGCCTTGGCGGATTCAGTGGAGATCTGTGGTGTATTAATCGGATTGGGCTACGAATCGGAGGAAGCTAGCTCTTGATATCCCGGATCGGTGCCGTGGAGATCGGAGTTCCATGTTTGTTGAACTCGAGGCTGGATTTTCGAGGATAGGCGCGGAGAAGCTGTAGAACAACCCGATTGGTCGGTCTTTGTTTGTTCCTTGAAGAAGAAGAGAGAGGAGGAAAAAAATTATTGAGTGTTGTTAGAATTCTGTACCGTTTTGATCTTTAGTTGAATTATCAGGCCCTGTTTTTTTAGAGGCCTTTTATCATCTTCTACGAGGCGACTTTTCGTTTCTGGTGCATATTTTGATTCATTCAGAAAGAAGGAAAAAAAAGATACTTCTATGGCGGTGTATTATAAATTTAAGAGTGCAAGAGGATTCGATTCAATTCCTATGGACGGTCCATTTATAATAGGTTGGTGTTTTGAAGAAAAATTTTCGAATCAAAGCACTTGGGCAGGGGCACTGATTTCGACCTGTGGTAACTAATGCTCAAACTAATGAAGGTTGGTTTTCTTGCTTCATGAATCAATTACCAATTTTTAACATTAAGACTATTAAGTTTGGAGAGAGCTTAGTGGGGTGCCTGTTTTTGTGTGGCCTTTTGAGTCCTAATATTTGTGTTGTTTATGCTGAATTAATCGAGGCTGAAATGATTGTGAGGTATTCATGACGTTAGGGCCGGGTTTTGGGCCTGAGGTACAATACTACTGATCCTGAGTCTTTTTGTCAATGAACCGTGTGGGTGTTTTTGTAGTGAGTGCTAGCCAGTGCGATGTATGGGATTTTTTTTTTTTTTTTTTCAAAAAAAAAAAAAAAAAAAAAACGTAAAAAAAAAAAGGCAAAAAAAAGAAGGCGGGGGGGGGGGGAGGAGGGTGGCCTGGTTGTAGAAAGGGGAGGAGAGGGGGAAAAGAAGAAGGGAAAGGAGGGAAGAAAATAGAGGGGGGGAGAGGGGAGAGAGAGGGGGGAGGGAGGGAGGAGGGAGAAGGGGGGAAGGAGAAAGGAGGGGGAAGAGGAAGAGGGGAGGGAGGAGGGGG
>JAGVVM010005442.1:0-16758 GCA_019149425.1 Psidium friedrichsthalianum | reverse complement strand
AAAGTAAGCCCATTTCCCCCCCGGAAGCCCGACTGCCATTTAGCATTAGAAACCACGGCCAACATGTTTGGTCTATCTGTGGCATGGTCCTGCACACAGAGAAGCCCTAAAAGAATGCATCTGATCACTTCTGAGGGTGAAAAATGCATCAGCAATGGCTTCATCAATTAGGTCCAATCCTCTGCCTTCACACCATAAGTGCCAAGCCTGTACAACCGGTCGTTTGTTAGGTTGTCCCAAGGACTACCGATGGTTGAAACATGAAATGGAGATACCCTAGTTCGAAGTTTGATTTGTCACTTACATAAGTGACGAGATTGAGATGCTGTCCAAGGTAATCTGAACTTGTGCTCTTCTTGCCGCTGATAATCTCCAACATCAGTACTCCAAAGCTATAAACATCAGATTTCTCAGAAAATATCCCACCCATGGCATACTCGGGAGACATGTAGCCACTGCATAACTTGGACATGTCATGATCTCGTACATAAGATGCCATAATCATAATTAAATCATACGAAATCGTGTAAGTGGATGATTCACGAGATGCATTTTAAACAAAAAATCATAAACTCAAGGACGATGGCACGAGAGGTCAGAAAATTGGAGCGTGATAGACTTTCGATTCTGCAAATACTGTTTTCCTCATACCCTTTAGCGTTTGTGTTATGGCGCTGGTCTATAATTACCTCGGAGCGAACTGACTTATTGGAAGCATTGGACGTACTTGGAAGAGTTTTCTCGGTCATATTATAGGAAACAGTAGGAACGTGCATGAAGGGAAAGATCAGCACATTATACTTCTAATATGCTGCGCGGTGGACAAATGGCCTCATGAGTAAGTACTCTTAAGAGTGATGATAGAAAGCTTACAGTGTTCCCACAACTTTGTGAGTATTTACCAAAACTTCAGTGCCATCAAACATCCGTGCCAGCCCAAAATCTGAAATCTTGGGATTCATCTTTTCATCTAAGAGAATGTTGCTCACTTTCAAATCTCGATGGATGACCCTGAGGCAAGAATCGCGGTGGAGGTAGAGCAACCCTCTTGCCACTCCCAGGATAATGCGGAAGCGTATGCCCCAGCTAAGTTTTGCCTTATCTTTTGAATCTAAACAAGAAAACAGAAACAATATCAAATTTCAGTGCCAGGTTTGGTGAAAAAGCGGAAACAAGTTCTTCACAGAGTGAAACGAACCAAAAAGAAAGGCGTCCAAGCTCTTGTTTGGCAAGTACTCGTACACTAGTATCTTTTCTTCTCCTTCAGTGCAGTAACCGAAGAGTTTAACCAGATTTCGGTGTTGAAGTTTGGATATTAGAAGGATCTCATTCTTGAACTCTGCTATACCTTGGCCTGAGTTGCTTAAAAGTCTCTTCGCAGCTATCTCCTTACCATCGTTCAGCTTTCCCTGTTTCCAAACGAACAGAACTATCGGATGTTGAATGAACTGTGTATTTCCCTCAGAGAAGGCTGAAGGCTTTTCTTTTACCTTATAAACAGGGCCAAACCCTCCCTGCCCAAGTTTGTTTTTCGCGTTGAAGTTGTCTGTCGCAAGGAGTATGCTATCAAGATCATAAACCACCAATTCCGATGCATCATCTTGCTTCATTTGCTCTTTCCGTGCCGCTATCAATTCTTCTGATTTGTTGGCTGTGTCCCTGACCTGAGGAGCCGTGGGATTTTCATTTTTTTAAACTTCCCTGCAATTTACAAACAGAACGAATACAACTGAAGATAAGCATGAGAACATAAGAAGCAGAGCCGCGTTTCTAGTAGTAACTGCCTAGCTTCTGAAGCCATGGTTATACCAATCATGCAACATTCACATATCTTGGTTAATGCAAAATCACCCTTAATAAGCAATAAACCGCATATATTACGTCACCTCTCCACCTGGAGAGACCACAGACTGAAATGCCAATTCCAAATAAGATGACGACAGAAATAGTACTTAGGCTGATGATAAGTTTTGTCTTCGTAGGTACACCTGAAATGGGAAAATATATTATAAGAACCACAGGCAATGCAAAACGAAGTGTATATTAATTAATTCATCCTTTCCAACCTTCGTCCACAGCTGCAAGTCGAATAAAGAGTACTTCGCCTGCTGTGGAGAATTGCTGAATATCTATGAGATCTCCGCTCCAAACCATACATCCTATGGTATCCACATAAGAGTAGGCCCAGCACGAGCAGTTCCTAGGCACCGACTTTGACATTCTTCTTCATTGGCTATGTCCGATAAATAATCAGCGGAATCAGGCAATTTCATATGTTTCATTTGCCAGAACACATCTTTTTCCACAGTTGTTGAAGCTGCTGCACTTGCGTTTATCTGACAATTCAATTCCATGTCCCTATGGCACCCTCCAGTCCAGTTTCCTCTGTTCCATTTTGATCTGACCTTGGTTTAAAACCTTTTAAGCATCTGCACGTAGTTGAACTAGACGGGTCACAAACTCCAAAAGGGCCACATGTTCCATAAACATCACAATGGTATTTGGATCGGGTGCCTCCCAGTATGTTGACCATCCATCTCTCCAACCAACAAACTTTATAGATCCTCTGATGAGATGAAGAGATATCCATAGAAAGAGTTGCTGTGATTATTTAGGAAAAATAAGATGTTCCTGGTCAATACTTTGCAGGAGATCATAGCCGCTCAGGTATACGCCATTCATGGTCGGTACTCCTATGAACTTGGATTTATCCCACTGTCCGCTTCTCCAGTAAGGACTTGATCCATTCCAAGTAAAACCCTGAGGCGGGGTCTCTGATGTCACTCCGGTGACAAAGCTTCCAAATGAGGGATCATCTTCGCCTTCCAGGAAGTCAAGTTTTGCTTCTTTCCTGTCTTCATGTCTACTCCGATCTTCATATTTGGCAGGAGAGTGTCGGTTGGCTCATCAAAGCTTTGCCACATTTCATTCACGCTCCCATCTTGAAGAACAAGGTTTCCGAAGTCCGAAAGCACTGCTGTGGAATAATTCGACTTTGCTGTGACATTAGTAGACCAGACTGTGTTTTGTTGCCCATCAAGAAGCTTCAGATTTCCATCTCCGCCAATTATTAAACTTGCAGATTGGTCTGTGTCCCCAAGTGGCTTGTCCCTGTTGGCCACCCAGACAACTTTGGAGGGAGTCATGTTCTTGTACCATATTCCTACGTACTGCTTTCGTGATCCATTAGGCCTGAAGAACCCAAGCTCGAAAATTTGACTACGAGAGACAAGGGTTTGGTTCTGAACGAGTGGCCTTGATGCGGTTATATTGTAATTTGTGCTGCTTGAATTGCTTGAAACAGGGAGGAGACAAGCAAAAAACACAAGTGCACCGGCATTGCCAACAATGAACAGATATAAGAATTACTTGTGAAAAAATGCCCTGCAAAAACTTCTTTCTATAGGCAGATCAAAAGGGATGAACAAGGGTCACTGCTGTAAAATGTGTGGACTTTTGACTCGCTCAAAGTCTCCCCTTTCTCACGACCTCTCTCTTCCCCTTTGAGCTCCTCCGTCGGTGGTTTCCATCCATCAACGAACAACGACCACGCTGAGAAGACTTAACCGTGACCAGCCAACTTGAGTCCAAACACCTGCACCGGCCACAAAATCCAACTGCCCCGGTTACCTCCACAGCTATCAATGCAAGCAGCCCCAGACAAGCTAACTTTGCAGGTTTCCAGAAAGATTCCAACACACCAGGTAATTCTGTCTTGCACGAAGCGATCCCTTCTGATCTTTGTTATCTCTCCACCAGCAAGACGCCCCTAACTTGTCCAGTTTCATCCTCAATGTGTTGTCCATATCATCTATTCTCCTTGCATTCAATAGCTGAGTTATTTGTTTATCAGTTAAGTAATTATCCAACCAACCTTTTAATTGCCAGTAAACCCGGCAACTAGGAGATTAGCAACAGTATTATCACAAACTTCTGGTCGGGTTTTATAAGCTTTGCCACCATAAACCATTTGATTCAATATGTTAATAATTATTTTCGGCAACACCATCAATATTTCATTCATAAATGGAATTCGGAAAGTACTTATTTTGGATCCTAAGTGATGATTCTCTAGAGCTATATCAGGAGGTGTGGTTCTGGGATAGTAAAGGTTCTGTGGATCTTTGAACGAGAGTTTACTTATTTTATGAGAAAATTCATTATCAGAATCTCCACTAGATTTTTGATAACATCTACTTGTTCTAGAATATCACCTGTGATTAGTCCTTTCAATTTAGAAGTTCTTCCACAATAGCCCTTTTATTTTGGGAGAATCAATTATTGCTAATTTCCCTAAGTATATTTTTTTCTATTTGCTATGGCTTTAGAAAATCTAGACTAAGGGCTTGGGAAACTCGAATTTTTTTTTTGAAAATTGATGATTTAAAATTTTCGGATTTTGATATCGTTTGGGAAGATGATTGCATAGAAGATTCTTCTCTATTAAATTGATAACCAATAGTTTGAAGATGCGGATTTGTGTAATTACTTTGTTGTATTATTCTTATAGTGTGAAGTCCATCAGTTTCAGTTGTTATCCTAAAAGAGTAGTTGTTATTTCACTATTTCTATATTGGAACTTACTTTATCTAAGAGGGGGGAGATTGGATTCTATGGTTTGACCATTATCTAATTTCCATTTTATATGTGTGATCTAGAACATAGACTTCTTTTAATTGAAGAAAATGTTCTTCAAACCAATTAAAGAAAAATATATGGATTTCATGTTCATGCATGTAATCATAATATTATTCTTTAACTTCTTTAGTTTGATTATGGAAGTTGCTAAAGAACATTGCCTAATTTCTTTGTTCTCTTCTAAATTAAATTCCTGATTTAAGAATTTTCATTTATTCTCGAATTTCTTTTAGAGATTAAGGATTTCGTATCTACCATATGCGAATACCTAGGTGACTGTGTGGAGAATCTAGATTTTCCAGAATTTGTTCAGGTTGGCCTTGCTGATAAATAGGCCTGGAAATACCAGTTCTGTTGTCAAGACCACTAGTATTAACAACTACAAGGTTATTAACTTGATTGATAATTGTTTCTAGATGATACTGAAAAATTGGGATAACCATCAAAATGGATCGGACGGTTGCAAAGACTTATTTCGACAGCTCCTAATACCGATTCTTCAAAAATTTAGCAATCTCAAGACTAGGAGAGAATTGATGTGTTAAATCCTTCTTTAGTAAGATGTTCAATGCCTACTTGAACTAAACCTATATGAATGCAATTAAATTTTTGTTTGTGTTTTTTTTTTTAAGAGATTTGTGATTTAAGAGCACAACCGTTTCAAATGAACTTGAAAGAGAATGTTTCTTTCTTCAGTCATGATTACGTAATCTAACTTCTTCAAGATTTATATTTGACTGTTGAATAAGCCGGACTTTAGGAATTTTCCAATTTCTATAGATTTGTTAAAATCTTCGATTTTTATTTCTTCTCTATGTATAGGATCCTGATATGAAGACATTTGTGTACAGAGCTAGAGGAAGGTATTGATCTCCTTAATAAACCTCAATTTAACAGATTTGTTTTCACACTATCTAGGCTACTAATCAGAGCTAACCAACGGACTCACGACCCTTATGGGTTTTACTGCCAAGACACTACTGATTAAACACTAGTTGTACTAAGGTGACTTATATTTCCCCCTTGGCTCTGATAACAATGGCACCCTGAATCTGTGGTTTTTTTTTTTCATATATATATATATATTAATATATATGTATGGATGAATAATACCAGTATCAAAGTGAACTTGTGGGTTAATAACAAATCATCATTGATTTGTATTGTTATATCTATTATCCATGGTTTTGACCTTCTCTAATGCAATTAAGGTCGGCATTAGTATCAAAGAGTGCTGTAGATTAATAATAAACTCATCATTGATTTTCTATACACCTAGATCTGGGGATCTATATAAAGAAGATTTTTAAACTTGGAAGGTTAAACAAAATTTATAGAACTATATGGATGGAGGTATAGATTGTGATAACAAGTTGTTGGTTTTAGTTGAGGCTACATCTTCGGGTTGAAGATCGACCATGTCATTTGCCATTCTTATTGGTTTTGTGGGTGTGAGAACTTCGATCAAGGCCTGTGAACCAAGCTTATAGTGTTTACATTCTTTTAGAGTTTGCTTCGAATAGGCTCGTTTTATACAATAAATTGGTTCTCAGTTGGACCAATATATGTATTGGCTTCCCCAGCTGAAGTGCATCACAGAATTCCAACATTCCATTGGGATGCGGATATTTTATGACCAGAAGTCTTTCAATTTGGCAAAAGTAAAATGATTTTGAGCCAGACATATGGCTCTCAACAGCAATCATTTTCCAAAGTATTTTGGCCTCCATGACCCGCTAAGGTGGGATTTTCTACCCCACCATTCAAAAGTTGAATATTGAAGAGAAAGTTTAGATACCACCGATATCATTATCCCATATTTTTTAATCTACGAATTCTAGTTTGAGTTAATCATCATGGACTCCGTTAAAATTTTTCTCAAGGAAAGGTTATTTCGACCATATATTTTCAAGAAAAGTTCTAAATAAGAGCCAAAAGTGCTCAATTTCTCAAATAAGGACCTGAACCTTATTTCAAATAAGAGCCTGAAGTGCCTTTATTGTTTGAAGAAGGTATTTCATCATTTTTACATTTTATTTTATTTTTTCTTTATTTTTTCTTCAAGAATGGCAGCAGCCACCAACACCCTCGGCAACTGACGAGGGCTGGGTAGCCTCACCTACGATCATCGAGGGTGGGGGCAGCCCTCGTTAGATCAAGCGAGGGCTTGCCTCGACCAAGCAGTCATCGAAGGAAACCTTGACTAGGCGAGGCGAGCCCTCGCCCGATCTAGCGACGACTACCCTCACCTATGGCCACAGAGCCGCCCAACACTCGTTGGTGGTCATTGCCATTCTTAAGGGGAAAAAACAAAAAAAGGAAAAAAAAAATCAAAAACCTTAAAGGACAAAAAATTCCCTTGGTCAGGCATACTTTGAAAAAAGAAGTCCACTTCAAAGCCTATTTGAGAAATGAGAATACTTCTAGCCCTTTTTTGGAATTCGCTCTATATTTCTTGAAACATTTAAATTAACTAAAAGCTTTGTGCTATTTTTTCGAGGAAGGCCAATCATTCAACAAATTTTTGTATGGATTTGGAATTTAAAAGTGGCCCTGTATAACGCAAATTGCAATTGACCATGTGGAAGACAAAATGGGCCAAATGAGAACTTTCTTCCTCTCCTTTTCTTTTTCAGCTTATTATTCATGTTAGAATATATCTCGAATTTGAGCCCGAATGAAAATATGAATTGCGGAAATTAAAGAAACGTTAGATATTTGGATATTTGCGGCTGTCCGAAAATGTTTCTTGAATGGCGGTGTAGAATTCAAAATTTGGAATTACCGTGGAAAGCAAAGTTGGATTCACTTCCTATTCCAGGTGGAAGTCACTGTCGAACTTGGAAAGTCCAATGGACTTGAAAACCATGATCGGCTAATATATATCCTTGCTACAAGTTGGATTTCGACATCTTTTGGAAGACGATTGCATAGAAGATTCTTCTCTATTTAATTGATTACCAATAGTATGAAGATGTAGATTTGTGTATTTATTTTGCTGTATTATTCTTATTGTGTGAAGTCCATCAGTTTCGGTTGTTCTCCTAAAAGCAGTAGCTGTTATTTCACTATTTCTATGTTGGAACTTAATTTTCCTAAGAGGAGGGAGATTGGGATTCTTTGGTTTGACCATTATCTAATTTCCATTGATATGTGTGATCTAGAACATAGACTTCATTCGAAGAAGAAAATGTTCAAACCAATTAAAGAAAAATATATGGATTTCATGTTCATGCATGTAATCATAATATTAGTCTTTAACTTCATTAGTTTGATTATGGAAGGTGCTAAAGAACCATTGTGTAATCTCTTTGTTCTATTCTAAATTAAATTCCTAATTTAAGAATTTTCATTTATTCTTCAATTCTTTCATGAGTAAGAATTTCGTACCTACCAGATGCGAATACCTAGGTGAGTGATGTGGAGAATCGAGATTTTCTAGAATTTGTTCAGGTTGTCTTGTTGAAAAATAGGCCTGGAAAATACCAGATCTGTTGTCAGATCACTAATATTAACAACTACGAGGTATTAACTTGATTGATAATTGTTTCTAGACAATACTTAAAAATTGGGATAACAATCAAAACGGATCGAAGGGTTGCAAAGACTTATTTCAACAGCACCTAATAGCGATTCTTCAAAAAATTAGTGGTCTCAAGACTAGGAGAATTGATGTGTTAAATCCTACTTGAACTAAACCTTTATGAATGCAATTTAATTTTTGTTTGTGTTTTTTAAGAAATTTGTGATTTAAGGGCGCAATTGTTTCAAATGAACTTGAAAAAGGAATGTGTCTTTCTTCAGTCATGATTATATGACTTTCCAGAATTTATATTTTAACTGTTGATTAAGTTGGACTTCAGGAATTTTCCAAATTTCTATAGATTTGTTAACATCTTCTATGTTTATTTCTTCTCTATGTATGGGATCCTCATATGAAGACATTTGTGATATAGAGCTAGAGGAAGGTATTGATCTCCTTAATAAACTCATTTTAAAAGATTTGTCTTCACAATATCTAGGCTACTAATCAAAGCTAACCAACGGACTCACTACCCTTATGGGTTTTACTGCCAGGACTACTATTGATTAAACACAACCTAAGATAGGGGCAACCTATAGTGTTCACATTCTTTTAGAGCCTGCTTCAAATAGGTTCATTTTATACAATAAATTGGTTCTCAGTTGGACCAAGATATGTTGTGGCCTCCTCAGATGAAGTGCATCACAGAATGCCAACATTGATACAGATATTTTATGACCAAAAGTGTTTCAATTGGCAATAGTAAAATGGCTTTGAGTCAGATATATGCCTCTCAACATCAATCATTTTCCAAAGTATTTTGGCCTCCATGACCTGCTAAGGTGGGATTTCCTACCCCCACCATTCAAAGTTGAATACTGAAGAAAAGGTTAGAAAACCACCCATATCATTATTCCATATTTTTAATCTAAGAATTCTAGTTTGAGTTAATTCTTTATATATGGACTCCATTAAAATTTTACTCAAAGAAATGTTATTTTGATCATATATTTTCAAGAAAATTCCAAATAAGAGCCTGAGCATGAAGTGCTCAATTTCTCAAATAATAGCCTGAAATAGACTTTGTTTCAAATACTAGCCTGAAGTGTCTTTATTGTTTTGAAGAAGGGTCAAACCAAGGGTATTTTCATCATTTTATATTTATTTTATTTTTTCCTTGTTTTCCTTCAAGAATGGCAATGACCACCAGTACGCTCGACAGCCGAGGGCTAGGTAGCCTCACTTGCAGCTATTGAGGTCGAGGGTAGCCCACTTTAGATCAAGCAAGGGCTCGTCTCGACCAGGTAGCCGTCAAGGAAACCTCAACTAGGCAAGGCAAGCCCTTGCCCAATTTGGCGACAGCTACCATCGCCTACGACCAACGGAGCCGCCTAGCACTCGTTGGTGGTCATTGTCATTCTTGACGGGGAAAGAAAAAAGAAAAAAAAAGGAAAAATAGAAAAAATAATAGGAAGAAAAATGAAAATGTAAAAGGGCAAATATCCTTGGTTAGGTGCTTCTTTGAAATAAGGTCCACTTCAGATCCTTATCTAAGAAATTGAGAATACTTTATGCGGTTATTTGGAATTTGCCCTATATTTCTTTAAAACATTTAAATTAACTAAAAGCTTTGTGCTAATTTTTAGAGGGCGCCCATTCATTCACCAAATTTTGGTATGGATTTGGAATCTAACAGTGGCCCCGAATCACGCAAATTGGCAATCGATCATCTGGAAGACAAAATAGACCAAAGGAGAACTTTCTTGCTCTCCTTTTCTTTTTTAGCTTATTATTCATGTTAGAATATGTCTCGAATTTGAGCCCAAAGCAAAAATCTGAATTGTGGAAATTAAAGAAAAGTTAGATATTTGATATTTTGCAGACATCCGAAAATTGTTTCTAGATTGGCAATGTAGAATTCAAAATTTGGAATTACCGTGGAAAGCAAAGTTGGATTCACTTTACTATTTCCAAGTGGAAGTCACGGTCAAACATGGAATGCCCAATATGGACTTGAAAACCATGATCAACTAAATATATGCTTGCTGCAATTTGGATTTCGATATCGTTTGGGAAGACGATTGCATAGAAGATTCTTCTCTATTTAATTGATTACATTAGTATGAAGATGTAGATTTGTGTAATTATTTTGGTGTATTATTCTTATTGTGTGAAGTCCATCAGTTTCAGTTGTTATCCTAAAAGGAGTAGCTGTTATTTCACTGTCTCTATGTTGGAATTTAATTTTCCTAAGAGGAGGAGGATTAAATTCTATTGTTTGACCATTATCTAATTTTCATTTATATGTGTGATCTAGAACATAAACTTCTTTTGTTTGAAGAAAATGTTCTTCAAGCCAATTAAAGAAAAATATATGGATTTCATGTTCATGCATGTAATCAGAATATCATTCTTTAACTTCTTTAGTTTGATTATGGAACGTGCTAAAGAACCATTATCTAATTTCTTTGTTTCTTCTAAAATAAATTCCCGATTTAAGAATTTTCTTTAGGCTCAAATTTCTTTTCACTACTAATGATTTCGGATCTACCATATGTGAATAACTAGGTGAGTGGTGTTAAGAATCTAGATTTTCTAGAATTTGTTCAGGTTGGTCTTGTTGATAAACAGGCCTGGAAAGACGAGAATTGTTGTCAAGACCACTAATATTAACAACAGCAAGGTTATTAACTTGATTGATAATTGTTTCTGGATGATATTGAAAAATTGGGATAACAATCCACATGGATCGGACCATTGCAAAGACTCATTTCTACAGCCCGTAATACCAATTCTTCAAAATTTTGTAGTCATGAATCTCTTAAGACTTGGAGAATTGATTAGGGGTGTACAAAGACTGGACCACTTGAAAATAGGTCCTTGAATCGGTTCCTATTCAAATCGGTCTGGGTACAGGTTCTTATTTTTGGGAACCAATTGGAATTGGTCCGATTCCTAGTTCCAAGTGAAGTCCCATCCAGAAATAAGATTGATTTTTCAATCGATTTTAGTTACCATTAAAAAAAAATTCTAGTCTCGCTCGCCTCACCTCTTCTATTTTTGATGGATTGTAATTTCTATGCTCATATTAGGGATTGTTGCTTTTGATTGGATAATGATTTTTATTATTGTTATTCATATTAGTTTTGCTGAAAAAAAGTGAAATTAGAGAAAGAAACAAAAGAAAAATAGGATCTAGGGTAGACCCTAGAATCGAACCGAAAAAATAGTGGGTTCCAAAACAGGTTTCAGAACAAAAAAGGTAAGTTTCCAAGTTTCAAAAACTAGAAACTAGTTATCACAGGGTAGGTTTTAGGCTCTAGGTCTGGAACCTACCCACTTGGACCATGCTCATCCATAGAATTGATGTGTTTAATCCTTCTTTAGTAAGAGGTTTAATGCCTACTTGAACTAATTCTATATGAATGTAATTAAATTTTTTTTTTAAAAGATATTTGTGATTTAAGAGTGCAATTGTTTCAAAAGAATTTGAAAGAGGATTGTCTCTTTCTTCACTCATTATTACGTAATCTAACTTATTCAAGAATTTATATTTTGATGGGTTAATATTAAGAAAAATCTCAAACTAGTACACATTTGATAAATTTACCTCAATTATTTTTTTACCATAAAAAATCCCAAACTTGTACATATGTGACAAATTTACGCCAAATTATTTTTTGACCATCAAAAATCCCAAACTGATACACCTTTGACAAATTTGCTCCAAATTGGTACACTTGTGATAAATTTGCCTTTCATTATTTTTCATTAAATTTTATCGTTAAATTGCTGAGTTAGATGACACGTGGCAATTACTAGGTGTATGCATTTTGGGGTTTTCACCCTCTATTTATCATAGGTGTATCAATTTAGGATTTTTCATGTAATTAATCCAATTTAACGTAAACTAACGGAGGAAAAAATTTGTCATAAGTGTACCAGTTTGGGATTTTTTGTGGTTAAAAAATTTATTTTGGAATAAATTTATAACAAGTATACCAGTTTGGGGATTTTTGTGTTCGAAAAAATTTAGAATAAATTTGTCACATCACATGTGTACTAATTTAGGTTTTTGTAGTAAAAAAAAATAGTTTGGTGGTACATTTGTCACATGTGTTTTAGTTTGGGATTTTTCGTGGTATTAATCCCATTTCGATTGTTGATAAATTTGATTAAGCTGGACTTTAGACCTTCTCTAATACAATTAAGGTTGGCATCAGTATCAAAGAGTGTTGTAGATTAATAAAAAAAAAACTCATCATCGATTTTCTATACACCCTGCACCTAGGGATCTATATAAAGAAGAGTTTTGAAAACCTAGAAGGTTTAAACAAATTTATAGAACTATATGGATGGAGATATAGACTGTGATAACAGGTTGTTAGTTTTGGCTTGAGGCTGCGTCTTTCGAGCGGAAGAATGACCGTATCATTTGCCATTCTTTTTGGTCATGGGGTGTGAGAACTATGATCAAGGCCTGTGAGCCAAGCTTATAGTGTTTACCCTCTTTTAAAGTCTGCTTCAAATAGGTTCATTTTATTCAATAAATTGGTTCTCGGTTGGACCAAGATATGTAGTGGCTTCCTCAGTTGAAGGGCATCACAAGAAGCCAACATTCCATTGGGATGCAGATATTTTATGACCAGAAGTGTTTCATTTGGCAAAAGCAAAATGGTTTTGAGTCAAGACATATGGCTTTCGACAGCAATCATTTTCCGAAGTATTTTGGCCCCCATGACCCGCTAAGGTATGATTTTCTACCCACCATTCAAAGTTGAGACGGTTTCGCAGACATACATTTGGATTCTCCTGAACCACTGTAAGTGTTTATCGCTTCTTTTCCTTTTTCCTTATTCATGATGGGGACATCTAGACATTCAGCAGTTAGGAGATTGAAGTCAATTGCTGAATTTTAATGTATCCACTCTCCTTTATGAATAAAAGAATAGCGTGATATGACTGGCTAACTGGAAGTTGATCTTCGTCTTAAGCGCGACAATCATATTATCTTGTTAGGTATATATAAGTTTGTGATATTGTAGGTTTGGCTACTAAATATTGCCAAGGAATTACATTTACAGAATGGAAAACAATTGTCTGCATGCTTCGGGTTTTTTCTCTCCCGAAGTGGGTTTTCCATATTCAAACTGTGTCGTTATTGGGTAAGGTTGATCATTTACAAATTCAACAAATAAAAAAACCGACGATATCCTACTATTCGATGCTTGGAAAGTGTCTAAACACAAAATATCGAACAAGGATTGTAATAACTTGCCCAAGACCCGGTGGGCCAAACTCTCAAAACGAGTATTCTGAATAAGCACACAATGTGATGGCGAATTGGGATGAGTATTACCTTATATATGACTCAATAAGGTGCCTGCATCTAATTTGGGGCTTGGGATGTCACAATGTTAGCTTATTCCTTATGGAGACTAGAGCTAGTTTGTTAAAGATGGTATCAAAGCAAGACTCCTTCAATAAATGTATTGTTTGTGGACAGAGAAGGCCCATACCCATTTCTATGAGAGCAAGGAATTATTATAGGATAAGAGGACTCGGACAAGGTGCGGATCCCAGTAAGCATCTAGGATGGAGAGTGGGACCAAGCCACACATCAAATTGGGGAAGTATTGGTGGGCACGAACGGGCGAAAACTTAGGATGTCGATTCTTAAAGTAGGAAGCATGTGTAATATCCCACAACAAGGGAAATCTTTGAAAGAGAAAACAAAGAAAAGGAAATGACTGCACTGGACATATATCATGGGCCGACACTTTAGATCGTGAACCATGTGGTACTAAGACCTTGGATCACCTCGCTTGGCCTAAGCAATCCTTATTGTTCTCACTTTTACTGTCACACTCAAGGAAGGACATTGTTTAAAGAGAAAAGCTCTCAAGGATCAATCGAATGCACCTGCAGATAGTACAGGCGGAAGGGGTGGAGGTGGTGATGATGAAGCTCGTGTCACACAGAGCCTGGCACATTCTGTTTCACAAGGAGTGTAGTTTTCAAAACATTGGAAAATGGGTTTGTGAAACGGGGATATAGATTTGGGAGGAGATTGACAGATTGTTTTACTTCAAGAGGAGTGGCTTTGTGCTTTGGCAAAGACGGTGGAGGTGGTCTGAAGGTGTAGGACTCGGACGTCGAGTAAGATGCCAATTTTGGTACTTAGCACCATCTTCTTCAATGGGTCTAATGATCGGATCGCCTTCCATCCGTCTTTCCAAAATCTGACTCTCGGATGAGCGCTTCTTCTTCATTCTGGAGGGTCTGTCATCTTTCTCTTCAGGAGGAGTTAAGCAAAGTCTGCGTTAGCAGTATATATCCAAGAAACAGTGGCGCGTGTGGGGATTCCTAAAATAGACAATGGGAAGTCCCTCGGAATTGGAGGACTCTATTTCCAGCATCTCCTTGGTCAAACTGGGGCTGGTAATAGTGAGAAGACAGGAAAACTCTGTCTGCATTACCGCATGCATTGGCACTACCCGGTAACGCAAGTGCGGCCATCGCAGTTCCGCTGTCAATGCTACCCCTCTGCCTTATGCAGGCAAACCACTCCCTTGAGCTCTGATTCAAATCGGACGGCGGCAATCGAAGCTCAGGCAAGCCAATCTTAAATCAAGCGTTAAATCCACTGGAGCCGAGGTCAAGAGAGAAGGGAGGGAAGGGTCGAGAAGCCATATCGAGGTGGTGGCCCAGTGGCAACAATGGCTGGAAAAGCGGTCGTCGGCACAAAGTTCGAATTGCTTGAGAAAGGCACAGAACATATGTTATCTATCATTAATTGAAGTAAGATGACTCAGTCGCCAAAAATCGAAAACAAGCCCTCAACTCATACATCGAGCAAATCCATTAACACTCTCCCTCGTGCAAAATGAGCCTCACATGTGAAATTTAAGATGTGCATGTAATCACATTGACTAGACAAACGAGACAATTTGTTGGTCTTGAACAAGTTGACCTCTCCCATAAAGATGAATTCTCACTTGAGGCGTAGAAACTGCAAAAAGCTAAGTCCTACATGCAATCAAACGTGATCCTACAGTTTAAAAAGCAACCAAGACACTTCATATCAAGAGCAGGGAATCAGGTTTTGATTTTTCTACTTCACGTGCGCCCTTTAGAAAATACACACACACACACACCCCGCGCAATTTCAAGAACATTTCTCTTATTGTAAACATCGCAAGAACAAAGAGACGAAACAACACGAATGAATCACATTGGCCCTATCTGCCATCCCCCGAGCTACTCTTTATACCATTCCGCAACTCATTTCTTGTCTTTCAAACGAAGAATAAGTATCTATGGAGCCCGTGTTTGAGGTTAAGCTGGGCGGTTTCGGGTAGGGAAGACCCGCTGTTTCACCCGAATAATAAGAACCTATGGAGCCCCTGGTCAAGGTTGACCTGGGTGGTTTCGGGAAAGGAAGGCCGGCTGTTTCACTTTCTAGTAGTAGCACAACAGACGGTATGTGCGGTCTATCTACGGCGGATTCTTGCACACACAATAGTCCGATTTGTATGCATCGTAATGCCTCATCAGCAGAGCACGTGTCCCTGATACAAGGATCGATTAGTTCCATTGCCTTCCCTACGTTCCAATGATGCCAAGCCTGAAATCATCATACACTTGTGTAAAAACACTTTGAATAACCCCTTAGATGTAAAGATTCGAAGAGCTGAGTTCAAATTTATATTCAGAGCAGATGCAAACATATTCTAAAATGAGAGTTTTGGTGCCTATTAGCTCAAGTGCCAGTAAGGATGAACTCACATGGCCGATAAGATTAAAACATTCCCGCATGCGAAAGCTAATGTTTCTCTCGCCGCTAATGATCTCCAGTAATAATACTCCGAAGCTGTACACATCGGATTTGAATGAAAATAGACCCTCCATCGCATACTCTGGAGACATGTAACCACTGCAATTACGAGGACAGATGAATCAGTTTACTCCACAGTGATCAAACATTATGAGGCAGAGATGCACTTTATTTATCTCACTTGACAGAAATTCAACTTACCGCGTGCCAACCATTCGTTCGGTACTCGATTCGTTTTTATCGTCATCGAAAATTTTCGCTAAGCCAAAGTCTGATATTTTCGGTTTCATCTCTTCGTCCAACAAAATGTTGCTGGCTTTCAGGTCACGATGAACAATCGTTAGTCTAGAGTCTCGATGGAGATAGAGGAGGCCTCGTGCTATCCCTTCAATAATCTCAAAACGTTTCTTCCAGTCCAGTTGTGCTCGCTTCACTGGATCTGCGTTAGATTTTGAAAAGAGAAAAAAAGACACATGCAATGATTTTCATGGCAATTCTTTCATGGAATGCAAAAGATCAAATTTGAATGTTCGACTCAGCTTACCGAAAATAAAATAATCCAAGCTCCTGTTTGGCATGTGCTCGTAAACGAGCATCTTATGTTCGCCCTGAACGCAGAATCCAAGGAGTCTCACAAGGTTTCTATGTTGTAATTTCGCAATTACCTTGACCTCATTCTTAAATTCCTCAACCCCTTGGCTCGACTTCATCGAAAGCCTCTTAACGGCTATTTCTTGTCCTCCAAGAAGCTTTCCCTGCT
>JAGVVM010005441.1:0-23004 GCA_019149425.1 Psidium friedrichsthalianum | reverse complement strand
CGCCGATATGAATGCCATAGGCCGTTCGTCTCAGCGTCCTCCGCGTTATAACAACAAAAAACAGAAAAAACATACAACATGAAACTTATATCCCATCCGGTGCCCCACTCTATTGCCAATACAGTTACCCTTTACAATGTACATCGGTCATCAAAAACAGATGTCATTAAAGATAACAATCAATCCTGCAAACCATCACCCCCGTAGCTCACTACGTCTCCGACATGTCCCGAAAGAAAAAACAACAGGTACGAAACCAAATGCATAAATCCACTACCGACGACCACATAGGACAAATATTAAATGGACCGTACCATAGAACATAAAAGGAAAGCATACGACTTCAACAACTAGTAAACCAAATCAACAAATCCAACCCATAACAATAATTAACGTACAACAGCGATTTCACGTCCATGTAAAAAATAACGTACACAGAAGCAATAATCTACCACCTATAACTGTATACATAATTCAATAAAAAAAACTAGATCCACCACTTCCGATCACTACCTGGGGTAATAATATGATCGCCAAACACACTACCCTACGGGTATCACCTTAAATGCCCATCTCCGCGAACAAACACATTGCTACCAAACCCTTTCACTTCCACATGATCGCCTATGTACCATCTCACGTAACTGAATTTAGTGTTACACGTTCATTTTCACTCGCACCTCCTCGATACGGACGCGACGACTGAGAAACTAATACAATTCACACTCACGACGTCCCTCACGCACGAGCGCGGACTAGTACACGACAAAGGGACATTGCACGAGGGCAGGATATTTGGGGCAGTGGCCGGACTCTTTAGCCACCGACTAAGGGATTAAGAAACACAAGAACGCGAGGCAGCAAGAGGGCTCAAACAAACCGACATCCAAACACAACAGCGGACAGGCCACTCCACGGGCTGAACACATCAATGCAAGGTGTAAATGCAGGACTACTTCTCTGACACAACCCCGATAACAGCCAGTCAAAAGTCCGACGGGGAGACAACGAACACACCACCCCCCCCCCACCCACTAGGCACGACCCAGTAACACCGAGCGTACTGGCAGACGTGATCTGTACAAACGCCAGCACGGGGGCCGCAGTGATGGGTGGAGACGGCAGGGGGGGCCGCCCCCGGCCACACAAGGGCTCAGCCACCGCGTGGTAGCCCCGGACACGAACTGCGAGAACAACGCTGCAACACGCCAGCCCCGAGGTGCGGATGCGTTTAGGTGGGAGGGAGGCGGGAGCGTACGGTTGACCCCTCGCCTGCACGGGCCCGGGCAACGCGGCTCTCTGCGGATAGGCCTGGGTTGCGAGAGTCGGCGTCTCCAGGGCCTCGCCAAGACCGCGCAACATATAGCTAATGTCCCGCCCAGGGTGTTGACCATCAATGTGCTCGACGAAACTGGCCCGGGTGGACTCAAGCGCAACCAGCCACGCCCACGCCCCTCTCACCTACGGAAACAGGCCCCGCACAACGCGAGTCATCACACAGCACACTTGCCACTACACTAACGACCACCCACCCCGGCCGAATTCATGAGCATAAGCACACAATTCCTCCCTCCATAACCGAAGTCGGCCAACCCCCATTATGCCCCGGCACGATCGCCTTAATGGCGTATGGTGACCTCGCCGACCAACCCGGAGCGAAGGAGAACCCGTAATTCCATCGCGTATCAAACCGGCAGTTTGTGTCGCGGTAGTCATGAACCTCTTCCCCGAACGATATCTAACTCCCAAACCCACTTTGTTCTGACTGGCACCCCACAAGTATACTAACCAATCCGTACGACGACCCATCACCACTCACCTGAGGGACTGAGCCCCGGCAAGAGATACCCCCCCGAACCATCACGGGGTCCCACCGAACCACAACACGTGGGGAAACATTCCGCTCCGGTCACGGGCCGACAACGCCATACGCAACCATACGCATCTGCCCGCAGACAGCCACACTCAACAAACCCCAAACAACACACAAAACCCACACCCCCACAACAACCACACCCCAACACACAACAACACCCACCCAAAACAAACACACAAGACAGAAAACCACCAACCAAGTACACTAAACAAAAAAAACAACACACACCCCACACAAACAACACACCACAACACACACCACAAAAACTAAAAAAAAAACACAAAAAACAAACCAACAACAACAAAAAACAGCACACACCACAAAACACCCCAACCCCAAACCACCACCACCCAACACACAAACCACACAAACAACCACAAAACACACCAAAAAAAAAACCCGGCGGACAATCCACGAATCGCTGCACACACCGGGCCTACACGATGATGTACCCCGTCGCTCCCAATCACTATTCCGCTACTGACGTTTGCTATCAAGATCCATCCCCTTCCCTGCATCCGATCTACCCGTCCAAAGTTGCGGTCCATAATCGCAAACCGATTCGTGGAGCCCAAACAAACACCAAAAACACCAACCACACACCAAACACACACAACCTACCAATAGACAGAGCAAGAAGAAAACAAACCCAAAAACGGCTAACTTACCACCAAACGCACACAGCAAAAACCACCGCTCGAGATCAACCCACACAACACAACGAACAACACCACAGACACAACCACCAATACAAACACAAAACCAACCACCACAACGAACCCAACAACCACCACACACACAACGCCACAACCAAAAGCACCACCCCGAAAACATGACAAGAGAACAGAAATACACAAACAAAAAAAAACCGATGGGTCCTCCGAAACGCCGTATTATATTTACCTCCCGACCCCAATCGGTACACCCAGCAATCTATCCCCCCACTATCTCACTGGTTCGCCTTGACCTACAACGCAGCTCGACAGAGCTTGGTTAAATTCCGGGGCCCGAACCTGACTGATTCTCTGTGGGATCCCCAAGACGGGACATCCAACTACTTCTCGCGCCCCCTCCCACAAGCTCTAGGCGTCCAACAGCGCCCCTACCTCTCCGGCTGCACAGCAGGACGCGCTGCGTTGACACTTGGAACGTGAGGCCCACGCACTTCGGATCAGGACCGTCGTCGCAGTCGGCCCTCCGTTCCTGGGATCAAACAAAAAAATCCTGCAAACCCACGCCCCCACATGCGCGCCCACCCATCGGAAACTCAGTGTCACAGCACGTCGCCTTACCTGTATCCTCTGGGCTGCGACAAAAAAGCAAAAAGACACAGACAAAGTCATCAACATAGAACCGGATAAATCCGGATTTATCTCATCAATCCCGCTAGAGACCAACCAGAAATGAGTGCCGCTACAACCACGGCAACCCCCACCAACTTGTCCCTCTACTCAGCACTGTTTTCCGATTCTCTTTCCGCTTCCCCGTCGTGACCCGCCTCACCACCCACAGGCACCGACACCAACCGTCCGACAACAAGTGTATTGGGATGGGGGGGGTGCACTCCCGCACCCCACTGGTGTGGCGGGCGCGTATCTGCAACAACCCTACGGCCACCAATCAAGCCATCCCGCTGCTCACTACAATCTTCGGGCCACTCTATCCTGCCTACCCACACCCCTGCCACCCTCCACGCGCCCCCCCCTATCAGCATCTTACCGCCCCCCCCCGCCTTCAACCGTTTGTCATCTGTCCGCGGTGCACTCTGACCACGACCGTCCGGCTTTATTGTCTGCTGCTACCCCCTCATCCCACGACTCGCCGCCTCCAGCCCGCGTCCCTCGTCCACACAGTCGTCAGCCGCCGCCACCCCCCGCGTTAGGACGGACGCCGACCCCTTTTTAGCTACCTAGAAATATGGATTTGCCTTTATCCTGTTCACCCCCGGGCGGTCCAGGATTAGATGCTACTGTGCTGTGTCTGATCGTGGTGACACTGGTAGATTACAGCCGACCCGCGCCTAAGAAGCTCACTAATCTAATCAGAGGGCTCTCTCTCTAGGAGTCAACAGGGAGGAGGAGGGAGAATCGACCAAAAGAGAGAATTCCACGTGAGGGTTCCACCACACCTACGGTAACTGGAAATGCCCCAACATCCCATGACCCCTTCCACGCTCACAACCCCACCTACAAGGATCCCTCTTTTGACTACCGATCATTTCTATTTTTTCCGCCAGACATCGCTCCCCCTCCATCGACACAGCCTATCTCCCCTATGTTGCGTCTGAGTCCTTCCGAGATCGATCTCGTACCGCGCTTACTACTCACACGCTCCCTTACTGACTACGGTGCTTCCCAACAAGGTTCCTCCATGCACTCTACTTCACTACGATACTCTTGCCTATACGGCTGTGATACCCTACTTGCCCGTAACCATTCATGACCCCCCTTACCCACACTACGGCCCACCTACAAAGGCCCACCCTTCCCCCCCCCCCCCCCTATTCCGTACGGAACTCCCCGCCGTGGTCCTCACAACGGTCAACCCTGCCAGCAGGGGAAGCGAAAAGGGATGGGACTGCATCACCACCCCGCCAACCGGGCCTACCGCACGCACAAACCACCAGGCTCACCTCTGGACGGCGGCGTCCCCCCACGACTACCCCCAACGGCACCCTCTGGGATGTATGCCCCACTGTCTCGCCATGTATAGTCTCCACTCTACCCGTTGGGAACACTGCGGCCAATGTATCAAGCCCTCTCACAGTCACGTACCATGAAAGAATAAGCGCCGATACGCAGCTATCTATCACCCCCGCGGGGGTGTCTAGCCTGCGCCCATCCAACTGTCAGGGCAAAAGGATCATTTTACCTCTTCTGCTGGGTGGGGGTCGTGGGGTCCTATCCCGCTGAACATTGAGAAGAGGGGGAAGCCCTGGACGAGAGCCAAACCCCCGAGAACCAGCGGCAAGGCGGGGAGGAAGGGTTACGGAAGGGCCTAAAGAACCCCACAACTTTCCTCGCCGCGTCTATTCTAGATAACACGATCATCCCCTTGACGCTTTAGTTATCTTCTTTTTGATATAACTACTATAACAGTTGCCATTTCCTTTCTGGAGGTTTGGTGGGTGATGGTGTGAAGGTCGGGGGTTGGGTCGTGTATGACAGAGGGCGGAGAGACGAGGGTAGATATGGGGCGGTGTGTGGGATTTAACCTATCGTCCCAGGATCCATAGCTCATCCGTACGGCGAGTGGATACGGAAGCGTACATAGAGGGGCCGCCTTCGTCTTTATTTCCCTTCCCTAAGTCGGTGCTGTCGTGCGTACTGTCGCTTGGTCTGTCGGAATCATCGTATGTTGGTGGCGTATATGCCGGAGTGTTGGGTAGATTGATAGAGTCTCTCCGGGATGGGGCTATCGGATGAGATGCATTCGTGCCCAAATTAGATGAGGTATGTGGCGGTCTCGGATGACAAGACCACACGGCGGCTGGGGAAGCTAATACCTTTGGATAGAAAATTTCAGTGTGGTTATCACCCCAAAGCATGTATGCGATTTACGTGTTCCTTAGCTCCCCCAGTTCTTGAATTATATCTGAAACTTCAAAGGCTTCAGCATGCCTCCGAGATCGCAACTTCAATCTCCCTTTGTGAACTGACCTCCCATGCTCCACAAATCGGCCCGCCTCTTTTCCGGCCCCGACCAGTTCACCTACCCTTCATATGTAAAATACTGCGCTCGTTCGAGATCAACCCGCCTGGAAAGCAAGTGCATGGGTGATTACCAAGCCAAGTCCAGCTTCATGATTGAGAGGTGCCGTCTCGTGGACTTGCATGATCGAGGGATGGTTAACGATGGTAGTCCTGTGGAGGTTATCAGGTTGTTCGAGCATGAAGAATATGAGGAAGAGGGACCCACGCGAGTACCCTTACAACTACGTCCATTGTCCTGAGTTTTCGCAAGGATTCCAAGGGCTTTGGATGGAGTCTTGCTGGATGAGTTTATGGACTTTATAATCATGTTCATTGAATGGTTCATCTATTATAGCATTTCTCTTCGTAGGCACCAACTTTCCCTGCAATTTCTTCTTCTGGAGTACTTGTGGTAGGTGCCCAGCCATCGTAACATCTGGAGACAGATCGCCAAAGAAGAGGAAGAAGGACGAGCGATTAAGTCCCTTCCCTTCGTCGGAGTATCCAGCCGAGAACTCGAGCCCCGGCGTCGATGGATTCACAGGTGGTGGCAGCGATGAACCTATAGATGTCTAGTTTAGCATGAAGTTCACATCCTGTTGTTGGCATGAGTAGGTGAGTAGGCTTTCACAACGCTCATATCCAGCATCCACCTCTGTGGTACAGCATCCCAGGATCTGGGGTTCAACGAAAATAGAAGAAGGGAGGCCAAAAAAAGAGGAGGGATCAATAATATCGAAGGGAACAAAAAAAAAGGGGGAGTGAGAGTTGTGCAGAAAATTGGATGGGTAAACTTGCCTTATATTGTTTGTCATGTCATGCCACTCTCTGCGCGACATGAAGGGAGCTACAGTTGATGACCCTCTTTCAGATAGATGCAATAAGCTGCGCTGCAAAACTTCGCCACTGAAAAGGAGTCCGATGTCTAAAAGATGATAGTGAATACGAAGAGGAAACTTACGAGCCTATCAAACTTAGGGAGATAAGCTATGGGGTGTCGGTGGAGAGCATATTTGAGGTCGAGTCAACTGCAGCACGTTATGAAATAAAAGGGTTGCCGAATGAGGTTCTCTTGTGTGTGGCACTCGCAGCTCGAATCTGATAAGGCATCTGCACCGGGGCCATCACGTCCATCGCCGTGGCGACCACCACCGAGCTCCTCGGGACCAAGAACTACTGAGTATCACTTGGCATGGTAGAGACATTTGGAAGAGTTACAATTGAAGCTATGGAATTTGACCTTCTGGTGCTCGGAACAGATGCAGGAGGCACAAAAGAGATCGTCGATCATAACGAAACGGGCCCTCTTCACCCTCTTGGTCGTCCAGGAACTGAAGCGCTTGCCAGAAACATCCAGTACCTGCTTAGAGAACCAGCGTTGAGGGAGCAAATGAGGATGAAGAAGAAGGAAGCTGGGTCAATCAATTTGGGCTGGTAAGTTTTCTCGTTGGGCCTTTCCCCTGTCTTAATTTCATTTGGGCTAAATGACATGTGGGTTGGCTTTAGTAAATGTCGAATTGGGCCAGGCTAGGTTTAATTCGAGTTGGGTTTTAGAATAAAGATTTGGGCTTGATTTTTGCTTGGGCTTTAAGCCCTTTCTTATTGTACTGCCTTAGGAGGGTTGGGCTTAGAAGCCCAACCCAGAATAGTATTTTCGGAATAATTAATAAAAACAAAGAAAATAAAATTAAAATTAAAAAAAATTAAAAAAAATAATAATAACAAAAAAATAATAATAATTAAAATAAAAAACAAAAAAATGCAATAAAAAATCCAAAAATAAAAAAATTCATAAAAATCATGAAAAATTCTAAAAAATTCCAAAAAAACTATCAAAAAATTAGAAAACAGGTCGTTTTAATTGACCAATCCTATTTTCGGCATTTTTGCCCTTCCAATCTTCCAAAATGACGATTTTGCCCCTTATGGGTAAATTGTCTCGAAAAATTCAGAAAACTCAGAAAAACCTCAAGAATCAGGAAACGAGCCATTTTGACTGGTCAATCCTATTTTTGGATGATTGCCTTCTTGATATTTTCAAAATGACGATTTTGCCCCTCATGGGTAAGTCGTCTTGAAAAATTTCGAAAAATTCTCAGAAATTGTGGGAAATAAGGAATGATCACATTCAACTGGTTTGACTTGTTTTCACTTTCTGGTCTTTGAAAAATGACCATTTTACCCTTCTGGTTAGTTTGACCCAAATTTTTCCAAATCACTCCAAATGAGTTTTCATGAAATGGTATCGAAAGGGCGTTAGAGTAATTTAGCGTAACCAAGTCCCCGAACTCATTTTCTCTGGTTCGCAGAAATAAATTAGTTCTCCCACTAATTTATTTAGGTTTCTAATTGACCTACCAAGAACGATTAGTGGCGACTCCAAATTCTAAAATCATTTGAACGAAAACCAAAGTTGCGATTCGGTAGGGCTTGGGAGGGTTCGTGTTAGGTTAGTTAATCTAATTAACCTGATAATCCGTTTACCCGATCGAATATAAAAATAAATTTTCTTTTGGGTCGCGACACACTTGTAAGCCTCAATACTAGTTGCAAGTTGCTTCTGTTCACCACACTTTTTCCAGTTGCATTGCCTCCATTCCTTGGCAATACAGAGAACTTCAAAGGATCCTTTGCCAAGAAAATCACATCATTCCCCATGAAGTATGGCCTTCTCATTCATATAATGTGTCTTGGGATTATTTTGATTCATGGAGCAGCACAAGAGAAACAATCCAAGGAGCCCTTGATTATTTTCGTCTGTGGAGCCAATAGAGGATATGACAATGGACAGGGAATCTCAAAATCCGGATTCTCAAGATCTTTTGGGAAGATCCCTCTCTCAAGATCCCCATGCCCTTGATATTCCCTCTAGCTCGTAAGATGTCCCCTCTAGCTCTTAGGATAATAATTCTATTTCACATGAAGATGTGCCCTCTAGCTCATTTTTCCTACCAAACTCCATGAGGGCCTATACCTTGATTGGGATGCCTGGCAAATTGAAGATTGTTTTAGAGCATTCAAGAAACAAAAGGATGGGGACAGCTTAGATAGCTCACCTGACAACACTAAAGAAGGGTTTCATAAGTTCTTGTGAAGTATGTTGTCTGTTAGTGTCACGTGTGTTTTGTTTCAATAATTGATCCATAGTGGTCCAAAAGTTGTCGTTGTAATTATTGGATCTGCGAATTCAATATGTTTGTCTTGTTGTATCCCCATCACCTATATAAGGCCCCATGTATCATGTAATGAGGCAATTTGCCTTCGTTTAATATTAGTGTGAAGTTTTCTCATTATGAATTTCTAAATTTCTCTCCTTCTTTTCATCCAAGCATGGTTCCTTGACTCCTACAATCCTCTTGTTAATTCGATAGTATGCTGTGGTTCAGTATGTTTTTCACTTGCCACTCTGTGTGGGACTTGTGAATAAGAAATTTCTAACACATCAAGGGTTAAGAGCTTCATGATTGAGTTTGAAAAACTAAAAGACAATCCCCCTAAATATAGCTAAGAGGGCCTAGCAGTGGGGATAGCATATTAGGTTTATCTCTGCTTCATTTTTAGTATCAAGAAGTTCATGCCTAATTGACCACTAGACAACTCTCGACTCCAACAATTTCATGCCTAGTTAACTATTAGGCAACTCTCGGAACACAATGCTTATGAAGTACTTCTTGAATTCACAAGCAAATTCACAGGAGCCTCAAAAAACTAGTGGAAGGTAGCTAGAGAACACGACCATATACAATTTTTAACCCAAAGCCTAGATAATGCCATTGGCTTATTCATTTGTTCTTTATAGGCAAGCCAGACAATACCATTGAATTCAAGAGAAAAGAGTTTTTTGAATGAAAGTGTTGCTCCATGGTCAAGAAAGACCTTGATTGCCATTTTAAAGAAATGGTCAAGCTCCTTTATCTTCTAGGCGCAAATTGAAATCTCAAACCAATCTTTTTGGCTTCCATTCCTAAAGAAGTCAGTCAAAAGAACATGCAGACTAGACAGAGGCCTATAGCAGAAGCCACCCTTGGAGAAATCTAGCAGGCTGTCCATATATGACTTAAATAGCTTTGTCAATGGAAAAACTTTTCAAAAGTTATCTTCGAGAAAATAAAGAACTAGATAAAGTCTGTGTTAAGTCAAGTTGGAAGATCAAGTGTTCTAAAGATTATAATGATCCATCTTGTTGTAGCCACAAGAAAAAGAGATACCTCAAGAAGTTTTCCTTTAAGAAAAAAATAAGGCAAAGAGAAATGAAAGTTTCTTCGTAGAAGGAAGCATCATTCCTCCCATTCTTCCAAGAAAAGATCCAAATTTGACAGATGTTACATCTGTAATAAAAAAGGACATTGCTTAGGTACATCCCCAAGCAAAGCGTTAGAGGAATCATATGATCCAGAAAATAGCACACAATATAGGTATTCACTTGATGATGATGACTTTGAGTCAATCTTTTCTATCGATGATGAACCCTCAGTCGAAACCCTCTGTGCTATACAACATATTCTTCAAACTCGGAACCATCCTCAAAAAATGATATTTTCATTTTCTTCCCAACTCTTTCTATATCTAAGATCCAATTTTTCATCCTTAAATTCCTATCCAGATACTTCTTCCCAAATTCGATAAACCCATCCAAGTGGTTGCTCTTATTGACATTGAAGCCAGTGCATCTCTTATGGATACAAAAGTCCTACCAAAAGAATTCCGGCCACTTTACACGAGGTATTTCAATTCTGTTTCTAGTGATACTTTTGCCACCCGATTCCTTAGTAAGTCAATCACTCTTCAGATTTCTCTCTAGTGCTTACTCATCACAAAAATCCTTGGTACAATTCTCCTGATAAAGATCTCATCATTGGTTGGAATATACTTACCCAATTTCAACAACTCAAGATTGTACCTACTAGTCTACAGTTTAAAGATCAGTTTCACAAATTTGTAGACATTTAAACACTCTTCATCATTCGACTTGAAATTCTTGACCCCATTACCCAGAGTCTTTTGTCTTGTTATTTTGAATCTTACTCACAATTCTCCCAAATCAGTTCCCATCCTTTGTGGAAAAATCTAGATTTCTTTGTGAAACTTCCTTTCAAGAAAATTAAGAATATCAATCCTACCGACGCTAGTCACTTCGACATAAGTCCATAACACATTTTCCTTGCTTAGCAAGAATGTGCTGAACTGCTCTCTCAAGATCTTATTGAACCCTCTAATTCTTAATAAGCTTGCGAAGCCTTCTATATCAATAAACGAGCAAAGAAGAATAATTAATTATCAACTTTTACGACCATGAAAAAAAAAGAGCAAGATGAATAGCTCCAAAATAGAAGTGTGTATAACCCTATTGAGCCGACTGAAAATAGAACTCTTGAGGAATGATGAGTGTGATGGAAGAGAGTAGCAAATATTCAGAAGGTACCAAACGTTTTTGGTTTTGGAGAATTTAGATTTGAAATCTGAGTTTTTCAATTTCAAGGATTTGATCTTCCATGTAATGATGAGGAATCCACTTAGTTTCCAGTAGATGAAGCCTCTCCTGGAAATCTTCTAACATCTTCTTGGACAGCAACCATGAATCAATTTTTTAATATTTTTGAATCAATTTCTTAATATTTTTGAATCAATTTCTAATGCTTTTTAATCAATTTCTCCAAGATGACAAATTTCCTTTGCCCCACAAAAACTCTTTTCCTTAGTCTTGCTTAGGCTAAAATCTATTCAAAGTTTAATCTTAAAGCAGGATTTTGGCAATTAGGAATACATCTTGAAGACAAACCCGAAACAAGATTTTGCATTCAAAATCAACATTTTCAATGGACACTAATCCCTTTTGGACTTAAAACTATTCATTTCCTCCTCCAAAAAATCATGTGCAAAATCTTTCAGCCAATCTTAACAAACTTCCATATTTACATTGATGACATCCTTTTCTACAGTGCAGATCAAGAATCCCATTGTAAACTTTTAACCCAGTTAGTATGGCATCATGCTTTCTTAGAAAAAGATTATTATCGCCTAAAAGAAAATAGAGTTCCTTGGTATGAATTTGAAAGAATGAACCTATTGTCCAGGCCCCCATGTTGTAGAAGAATTGCAAAAATTTCCCTCTGAAGATCTTATGGTCAAACAAGTGCAAACATTCCTTTGCATTTGTTACTTATCTCAGAGATTTTGTTTCAAAAATCTCTAAGACACTTCATCCACTACAATAAAATGTTAAAGAAGAATGCACCACCATGGGGACCAAAATAGACTAAAGTAGTCACTTATTTGAAAGAAATGTTGCAACATCTCCCTCCTTTGCAAATCTCATCCTTCAAAAAAAGAATATTGTAGACAAATGCAAGTGATAAGTATTGAATAGTCATTCTACTTGAAGAAATTGAAGGTAAGCGTCACATTTGTGGTTACAAAAGTGGACAGTTTACTCCAGTAAAAATCCATTACCACTCCACTTTCAAGGAAATCCTAGCAGTCAAATATGAAATTAAGAAATTTGAGTTTCACCTCATCAGACACTACTTTCTTGTTGAGATGAACATGTTTTCCTTCCCCAAGATGTTGAAATTCAAACAAAAGCAAACTCCTCATCTTCAACTGCTAAGGTGGGCAGAATGATTTTCAAAATATTCTTTTAACACTAAGCATCTTGCAAGAACCTAGAACATCTGTTGCGACCCTAAAAAAATCAATAGAAGGCAAATGGATTGTTAGGTTAATTAAATCAACTAACCTAATTTGAACCCTCCCAAGTCCTACCGAATCACAACTTAGGTTCAATTCATGAAAAATTAATTCAATTTGGAGCCGCCACTAATTATTTATGGTAAGTTGATTAGAAACCTAAATAAATTAATGGGAGAATTATTTTATTTTTACGAATCAAAGAAAATGAGTCCGGAGACTTGATTACAGTAATTTGAAAAACTAATGCCCTTTTGGTATCAAATTTCATGAAAAATCCTTTCCATTGATGATTGTGAATTGAATGACTTTTCCTTTGAAAAATGACATAAATGACCATGTGATATGCAAAAAAGATTTTTTTTATTTTCGGATTAAATGACAACTATTATGAAAACATGCCTTAAAATGAGTTATCATCTAATTTAATCTAAAAAATGATTTCTCAAAATCTTAACTTATATTAGACGATGTTTATGAGATAAAAATGGACTTTTGGCATGATTAACTATGAAAAAATGAGAGTTATTTTTTGGAGTTTTTTATTTAACTAAACGAGAAATGAAATGCAGAGCTTGAACAAAAATAAACAAAAATTCCCATAATATACCTTTTAATTCCAATTTTTCAGATAAATTCACTCGTTTCAAAAATTTAGGCTGGGAAGAATTTTATCTGCTACATCCTCGGAGAGTCGAGCCAGTATGCAGATAAGTGTATAGAATAATATCATCTCTTGTTGCCAAGGGCAGAGCATGAAATTCTATACTAAATTGCCGTCCCATTTCACAACGTTGTGGCTAAGGCATGCAATTTATTTTTCAAAGGGACAAGGCACAAAGGAGCAAATATTATGGGCATGTTTGATTATAAATGTGTGAACTATATAACAAAACAATCAAACAAACATGACTAAAGATAGACGACAATCAAACTTGTCTTGAGTTTTTTATTTATTTATTCGAAAGATAAGAGGGATGGCCGAAAAAACATGAGGTGGGCCTCCTTTCCCCTCCAAAATTCAATCTCAATCTTTTGAGAAAATTATCCACAAGATTTGCAAAATAATTTAGGTAATTCTCAAAAATCAGATGATTATCTAACCATGTCAAACATTATCCATAACATGAAGATAACATCATATAACCAATGGATAGATGCAATTCAACCAACCATGAATGGAATGCAAACCAAAGATTATCCACGACAAGTCCGATATTATCCACTTCAGATATTCTCCAAATTTCAGAAAAATTCAAATTACTTGAGATATACAAATGGTTTGATTTATATGCTCAATCTCATAAAGAAAATGAAAATTGAACCGCAAAGCATATCAAATATCCAAGCAAATATCCATAGACATTAAAAAAAACACACACACAATATCCACAAGACAATTCAAATTTCAAGTCTAGTAATTATTACATGAGATATCTTATTCGAAAAAAATGGCTTGTTCTCATCTATCAAAAGATCCAAAACATTCAAATCAATGAAATAATTTTCAAAAAAAAATTTAGGACAAGAAAATTACCTAATTCGGAGCTTGAATTGAAAACTTGACGAACAAGTGAGCTAGTGAGCCAATCGACGAGAACTTGTGCACTCCTAGGGTCTCGACCAAAAGGAGTTTGCATCAAGGAATTTGGACTTTAATCAGCACCAATCGGCAAGAATTCTGCACCTAAAAAAAGCATGGTAATGGATCCCGAACAGCAACTATAATCTGTATTGAAAAGAATCAGTAAAGGAAATGCCAAAACAACATTGCTTTGGGACCCGAACAACAGCTAAGGAAGTGCCAAATAGCAGTTGATTGACACCGAATAGTAGAGAAGTAGGTGCCAAAAATTAGAGAACTCAGACAACGATTGGCAACTTTGGTGGGGTAATTGTCTCCAAGCAGCGCGCCCCGCCCAAAAATCTGCACAAAGAGCAAGTGTAACGAAGCAAAATAGTTGTTGTTCCTTGAGGTAAACAGCAGCCACAGGCTCTCGAGTAGCTCCAAAACCATCCTTGAATGACTGTGAAGTGAACCTTGACGCGGCAAGAGAAACCAAAGAAGGTCCGCCCTTGAACAGCTACAGAAGCGATGAAGTCGAGGCGCCGAACAATGGGGGCTCGCAACTCCAAGGATCTGCCCGTGTGTACTCTATTACCGAGTACTAATTGTGGTTCTCTACCAAACGTAAATATTCCACAGAGAAAGGAGAAAAGAGAACTTTCTCTCTCTGGATCTTCACATTTCGTTTTCCTTTTTGACCTTCACTGTGAAGGACGTGACCTCTCTCCCTCTTGTGTATTGCGCCTTTGATGTTTTATCGCTGATATGAAGCTATCTATTCAACAAAACATAGAGAAATCAATGTAGAGAATGTGTCCTAATTTGTAGCCAAAGCTAGAGAAAGTAAGGAAAGCACTTAGCTTTCTTTTATTACTGTGAACTTGAAATAAGACCAGCGAACAAAATCAATCTGTAACTCTTCAAGTGAAGGCTTGATGAACAACAAAGAAGTCCCCATGGTTGACAAGTGACAGTGAATCACTTGAGAGGAGATTTGGACTGGAACCACCGAAAGACCCCTCTCCTCTTTCTTTAGAGAATGTGGGTTCTCTTTTGTGTCGAGTCTCTCAATCGCCTCTCTGTCTGGCCGTGTATGTAAAGTGAATTGGCCTCCCTCTATTATGTGACCTAGAGGTGTCTACATAGTGAAAACCTAGGGCACACTCTGATGATGCGGGCTTAAGCTCTAGCCTTTTTTCAATTAATAAACTTTAATAAAAGGCCTTTTTCGTAATTAAAATTTAGTGGGCTGAATGAAGTTCAACTTAAACCCAAATTCCCATCAAATTTTTGGCACATCTCTCTTGGCCTTAGTTGAATATGCTCTAGTCCAATCACCTGTCGAATCAAGCTTAACTCCTTGCCGTCAATGCAAAATGCAATGCAAAGAAAAATGAAAACGTGATGCATGAGGAAATATTTTTTTGGTAAGAATTAATTCTCATTTTTGTGCAGTATAAATGGAAAAAATAAAAATCAAAATTTAGGTGTCAACAACATCCTCACAAATTTCTTGTCCAAAGCAAAAGAGCCAGTAGCTTCTATCAACATGTATGTACGAAGGCAACCTCTCCTTAGTAAATATCGTATAGTTAACATGCAAGGAAGATGGCATAGCCTTCAATACCCTCTTAAGGTTCTAGATCTGATCCAGACCAATAAACTTCCTCCATGTCTTAGAGATCTTCTTAGTCAGTATCATTTAAGAATTTTTAGTGACCATGGTGGTTTAATGTTGAAATCAGATGGTCCCCATCTCACATATCCATTTGTCCATCCCTTACCATGGTCTCCTAATGAAGAATTTCCAAAATAATTGAAATAGATGTTTTGCTATATGTTTAATTTGTATGCTATGGCCATTGAATTTCCTACTGAGAAGATTTTTAAGCTAACAACTAGAGAAATTAGAGGAGAATATTCCAACCAGAAGAACCTGATACACATGTTACTATGGTTCCAAACACTTGGTGCTTGGAGAGCCACATTCATGTCCCAAAATCTTGTGGAAAGACCAGAACCTAAGATATACTCTTTCATAGACCATAGGCAATTATTGGTCCAATTTGGAGATGTGAAAATAGAACTAACTTTGGTTGGGACAACCACTTACAAGCCTTGGTACCATTTGCTAGTTACTCATGTTTACCACACTTTTTCCAGTTGCATTGCATCCATTCCTTGGCATTACAAAAAACTTCAAAGGATCTGTTGCTAGGAAAATCGTACCATCCCCCATGAAGTATGGCTTTCTCATTCAAATAATGTATCTTGAGGTTATTCTGATTCATGGAGTAGCACAAGAGAAAAAATCCAATGAGCCCTCAATTATTTTTGTCGGCAAAATTAGCCAACAGAGGATATGACAATGGACATGAAATCCTAAAATTGAGATTCTTAGGATCTGTGGGGAGGACTCCTCTCTCAAGATCCCTATGCCCTTGATGTTCCCTCTAACTCATAAGGCGTCCCCTCTAGCTTTTAGGATAATAATTCTATTTCACATGCAGATATCCCCTCCAGCTCATCTTTCCCACCAAACTCTATGAGGTGCCGATAACTTAATTGGCATGCTTAGAAAATTGAAGATCTTTTGAGAGCATTCAAGAAACAAAAAGATGGGGACAGCTCATATAGCTTACTAACCACAATGAAGAAGGGTTCCATAAGTTCCTGTGAAATATGTTGTCTGTTAGTGTCACGTGCATTTTGTTTCAATAATTAATCCATAGTGGTCCAAAAGTTGTTGTAATTATTGGATCTGTGGATCCAATGTATTTTTCTTGTTGTATGCCTGTCGCCTATATAAGGCCCCATGTATCATGTAATGAGGAAGATTGGCCTTCGTCTAATATTAGTGTGAAGTTTTCTCATTATGAGTTTCTTAACTTCTCTTCCTTCTTTTCATTCAAGCATAGTTCCTCGACTCCTAGAATCCTCTGTTAATTCGATAGTATGGTGTGGCTCGGTATATATTTCACTCTGTGTGAAACTTGTAAATTATAAATTTCTGACACTTTAAGGGTTGAGTTTTATGATTGAGTTTGGAAAACTAAAAGGCGGTCCCCTAAATATGGCCAAGAGGGTCTGGCATTGGGGATAGCATACCTGTTTTCAACTTCATGCTTGTCTCCGCTTCCTTTCTGGTATCAAAACCATTCACCATCGAGACCGAGTTAAGATTAAGATTTTAGGTCAGGACCTGCATGGTGAGAAGAACACATAGATATCATGGAAACCCTCCTAGATCCTATGCCTATTTTTATAGATTCGCCCGTTTCCTTAGACCCTCCTCCTAAACTTCAAACATCTACAGCTTCCAAGATGGACTATCTCTATAAGGTAGCTTATCTCAATGAAGAAGGCGAAAATATCATTTTTTGAGGATGACTTGGAGTCTTAAGAATATGTCCATATAGCACAGAGGGTTTCAGCTGAGGGTTCGTCATCAATGGAGAAGATTGACTCAAGTTCATCATTATCAAGCATAACACTTGTGCTATGTCCTATTTTCTAGATCATATGACTCCCCTAATGCTTTTCTTGGGGACATACCTTAGCAAAATGTCCTTTTTTGTTTTATAATTCTCTAAAGTGTTCTTTTTTTGGAGAACCAACTTTTTTTGTTTCTTATTTTTGGTCAAAAATTGTTTCCGGGAGTATAATCAAAATTAGAATTATTTGCATTATCAAACATATTTCTAATCTTTTTTTTTGTTCTCAAGAACAAAATCAAAGGAATAGAAATGTTACCAAACATACCCTTAAAGGGCGATGTAATAAAGCTGCACGTCTCATCCCAAGATTTATCCCTTTGTCTTTGATGAGGAACAGCCACATGATTTTGGATTAGAGGCGGGCCAACGACCATGTCACCTGGAACGACTCGGCCTTGATCGGGTCAGTCCATGGGCCTTAATGAGTCGGCCCAAGCCTTAGAATTTCGATACAATCATTTAGCATATATGGTTCGACATGAGGTGCCAAAAGTTGGGAAATATACCAAAAAATTCGTAAACTTGTTGCATTGGTTATTCAGTTCTAAACCTTATAATTGATCCAATTTAGTTCTAAACATTTTTTATATTTTTACAATTGAGTTGATATGCCTAATTTACTCTAGAAATTGAAGACGTGGATGCCAGCTGTCATATGTGTTACAGCTAGCGCTGATGTAGAAATTGTAGTTTCTAATGTTTTTAGGGATAAGTGTGTTAGAAGTCGTAAAACTTATCAAAAAAGTGCAATTGAGTCCTAAAACTTTTAAAATGTGCAACTAAGTCATAAAACTTATTACGAAAGTACAATTAATAGAAGGATTTGATTTCACCAAGGAAATACTTAACATTCTTTGTGCTTATCCCAACAATGTGAGTCCCACTAGAAAGCTCCGGTCCACCCACTTTTTTAAGTTCATACAGCTTTTTCTTTATCCTTTGCACATTGATTTACACGAGACGAACCCAAAGGATGTCAATTAACAAATGTTGGCCAATTGGGTGGTTTTCATCTGAATTCAAGCAGACGTTAGAGCTCAATGGATGATTTCAAAGCTCCTTGTTGCCCTAGAATAATCTTATCATAAGAATATGATGCAAAGAAAGCTTCTTAGTTAGAGTCGTGGTAAGTTAATAAGCTTTATTGCGGAAAAATTGCCAAAAAAAAAAAAACTAAACCTATTGATGAATGCCAATTCAATTCAAACATTTTAATTTGACCAATTTATCAATACAATCTATCCAGGCAATTAAGAGGAAATTGATGTGGATACTGGACATCCTACGTGGCATAATCAGCACTGACGTAGATAATAATTGCATTTTTTTAATTATATGAATATTCTACGTAAGTGCATGTTCCCTTTTCCCATCCTTAAAATATTTTCCTTTTTTCGTTCTTTGCACTTGAACACACACGCTAGTCGAGTGTCACGTGGCCTTGAAAAATATTATTTCGTTACTCGCCGAAAAGCGCGCGCTTAATTAATGAAGAATATAAAGTGTGATTTAAATTATTTGAGAAGAACAAATTTAAGCCATCATGGTTATAAGGTTGGCAAACATGTGTAAAGTGAAATTCGGTGCGCCAAGCACAAGCACAAACATTATCCACTATAACTAAGATTTTTCGTTTATTTATTAACCTTAAGAAAATATTTTTCAAATCATCCATTTTACCCAAAAGAAATTTATCATAAGTTTGCAGCCTCATGTCCTGGTATCAAATCATGTAATCAATTGTCCCATTTACTTATTTACTAAAATTACCCACCTAAATATCTAATACAAAAACCAAGGGATAAGCGCACAAAATTCCTAAAACTTATTACGAAAGTGCAATCAAGTCATAAAGTTTATGAAAATTGATGCAATCCAGTCACTTCGTTAACTCTGACATATTTGACTAACGTTTTATGCTGGCGTGGCTTTTTTCATTACTTTCTAAGAGGAGTAAATTCAAATTGTGAAAATAAAAAAGAAGAACAGATAAGGACAAACTAACGGATAAAAGGAGAAAAAAAGCATTAGGATTAAGGAAAAAAGCTAAGAAAAAGCGGCAAAGACCAGCATGATTAAAATTGCAATCGCCGAAGGAGGAGCCCTATAGTTCACCTTCCACGTTCCAGCGAAGGCGAAGTTCTTCATAGGACTCCGTTCCAAGCATGATTTTCAGAATGTGGATTTTGACGGCGGCGGAGTTCTCAAAATCGATTATAGCTCACGACCATAGCAGTTGAAGCTTCATCGAGCTCGCTACCATGGCCACTGGAGCTTTGTCGAACGCGGCTGGCAACCAATAGTGGTGCTCACCAAGTGCCACGAGTATGAAAAAAGCCTCGTTATCACTTTTTTTATTAGCTAAGTTACATGGAGTTAACGGAGGCATTTTAATGCATTAATTTGACAAGTTTTAAAATTTAATTGCACTCTTTAAAAATAACATGAAGTTTAGTTTGGATCTTTTCATTTCAGCAGCGTTGTCACCTGGCAACAGAGACTTAGTTATAGGAGACAAGCACACTTTTCGATCCACGGCATTGGAGATAAAACGATAATTTTGGCTAGCGATTAGTGGCAGATTTAATCTGGATTAGTTTTAATCACGATGGTAAGTAACATAAGTAAAACCTAGTCACCAATCAGATTCAAAGTTATTATTTCGGCTCCGTTTCTCCATCTTTTGGGTGATGTATATGTAAGAACTATAAATCGAGAAAACTAACGATCCCGAAACCTTAATCACGAAACGAAGTTCGTGCGATATCGGGAAACAAAGATGCGGAAACGTGATAGTAAACGAACATATCTCCAGCCATTGATGAAGACGATGATTTCGTGTACATGCGTTGACGTCAGATGAAAAACGGAATCTCTCTAGCCAAGTACCCCCTCTAAAGCGACGGTGTGTGCTCTATTGTTTTCTCTATGAACGTAACTCTCTTTCGTTCGTTCTGGATGAGAAACTGATGACTTAATAGAAATTGACTTCGTAACCACCTTTTAAAACTGACCGTAGGGGGGGGGTCTTGATTTAAGATTAAGTATCCATTGTAAATAACTGGAGTCTGCCCCTTATAGATTAACTGTCTCCCAAATCAAGACGTGTTAATGGGGTCATAAGACAGGTTATCATCGTAAAATAATGGCGGAATAGTAATTTTGATGTAATTTAAATGTGTGGTATTTTTTCTTATATTAATGTGGGATCATTAAGTTCAAGATATTATGAACATCTCTCCACTTGATACCAACATTCATCAATATAAATAATGAACACCAAAATTGCATTATTAACTTTATGGCTGGAGACTAACACTACATTAATATGGCATAAGTCCTGTCTTGTAGAACGAGTATTATTTCCTATTGTATCATCAGATGTCACTTCTCTTCATTTAAAATCAGTCCTAGTGGTGGATAAACATAACTTAATGAATAAACATTATGTTATTCTAGTGTTTATTCAATAAATAAACCTCTTAAGTTTTATTTAGGTCAAAATGATCTCAATGTGTTATCAGTAATAACTGAAGTGCACCTTAATTGAGAAAAACATCGCACTACGAAGAGAGTTGGTCACAACTTTGTCCATACAAAAGAAGAATTTATCATAATGGGACCAATTCCATTCCATCTACACTGATTCCGTGTGTCAACTCCTTGGTGGCATGCCTCAGTTAAAGGATCAGCTAACTCCAATTCAATTGTAAATCGGTTTCTTGAGGACTACTTTCTTTTCTTAATGACGCTCTCCTTAACGGTTTAAATTACTTAATGTTGATGTGCTACTTTCGACTATCACTCTTGTTGCGTTGTGTTTTTAGCCAGGGTTGAAAGATGCATGCTGAAGTTGTTCACCAAGAAACATGTACTCATATGGCTTATAATAGGTCTATCCATAATTTCTTAAGCCCTGAAATGAATAACTCACTTCAAAAACACTACACTATGCGATGTGGCGCTCAAAACAGAAACTAAACTCAACCTCCTATAGTGGAAAGTAGCAAACCAAAGTATTACTTCGCATATCTGCATTCCTTAGACACGGTCTCCGCTAGGAAAGCATAAAAATGTATTCAGATGTTGATTGTTTGAGTAAGTCAAACACAAATCAACGATTGTTTAAGTCCGATTTTACGTAATGATCACAATTACCTCAATTGTTCAGTTCAGTATACATAAGCATGTAATCCTTTGTACCTTTTATTATCTCATCACCTTTTTACAGCTTTCCCAGTGATCCATATCCTAGACACTCTGATATCTTTGCCCCAAATTCCACATTGTCTTTTTAGGCATAAGCTATGTCAGGTTCGAGTTACAAACATAAGCATATATTAAGCTTGTCCGACAACATAAGTATATGGGATTGTTTTCATTGGTCCCTTCTAAAGTTCATTTGTTGTTCGGGCACTGTATTCAAAATTTAACCTTCACCCTTGTCAGGCAATGGGTTGCTTATACTCGGTGAAGCCATCTTTTATCAAAAATTCTCATGCTAAGATTTTTATTGATGAGGTCTCTAATTTAGTCCCAAAAATGGTCCTCGAGCTTGTCTACTTGATGGATCTGAATGCCTGTATGATATAAGATGTCTCGCCAGATTCTTTCATGTCAAAGCTTTGAATGGATAAAAAATGTTTCACCTCATTATATACAATTCCTTTATCATTTGGTGTTGCAAGGTGAAAAGTATCCACCATTTATAAGATCAAGGGGTGTAAAGAGTAAAAATATAATAGAGAATATAATACAATACTTGCTTCCTACACTGACCTTTTTGGGATTATATCATTGAGTCCATGACATTCTCTACAAAACCAAATGAAGAGAGTGAACTTCATTGAAACCTTATAGAACCATTGGCAGGGATGCTTGTTCAAGTAATATATTTGATTTCTTAAGCTTTGTATCTCACCAAAATGCTAACCATCAGTCTAGAGAGATAATGTCCTTGCTGCTTGTTACATTTAAACCTCATGTCTTCTAGGTTTCTCATTGAGGAATACGTTTTTTTAATCTCATTTTGATGCACTATATTTCCATTTGTCAAAATCAGGCAACAACGCCAAATGGTGTACGAAGTGAGAAATTTTCTATAGATACAGGAAAAAAGTTCTATGCCGTAATTGATGCCTTCCTTTTGAGGAATCCTTTTGGCAACAAAGTCTAGCCTTTGTATCTCTACTATGTTTTGCGCTCAATGTCAGTCTTTCTTGTTATGAAGACCCATCTTTGAACTAACCTAAATGGCCTTCTTACCATTGGGCAAATCTAATCCAAATCCCTAGTACTGCGTTAGATGCCAAGAAACTCATTTCTTCCTTAATGGCATTGAAACCATAAAAATTGTGATGTCGCATATTTCATTGCTGTTGCAAAAACGTTCAGGCTCATGTCTCACAAACTCTAATATTATAGTCAATTCTGTGCAAGTAACCCAATGTTAGTCACTAGGAATTGCTTGGACTCGTCATTCTAAGTGAGCTCTGTCCTTAATGTTGTGTATCAATCATTCTCTTGAGGAGCGTGTTTTCAACACGTTGTCCAATATTTTCTGGAAGTGGTTGGGAACAGTTGGTGGATCTCAAGATCAATATCAGCAAGGTTATGGAGTCTTCAATATATTGTGTTGTTCAAATAGCCATTGAACTGGAGGGGCTATTATGTAATACAGACAAT
>JAGVVM010005440.1:0-36310 GCA_019149425.1 Psidium friedrichsthalianum | reverse complement strand
TTTTAAATCACTACATATGAGGTTTTTTAGAAATCTTTTTTAAAATACTCATTTTCAAGAAACAATCGGAGCCTAAGAAAATATTTCGTAGATTTGTAGCCGATTCATGGCGAGTCCTGCTTCTTAATCTACCTAATAACCCTTTTTTTTTGCAAACGATCTCTGCGCTTGGGGGAGGTTGATTTCAAGGCTGCACGTTCAAATAATTGTAGCGGCACAACAGAAGCATTAGAAAATCACACTACTTTCCGATGCATACTATTACTGTTTAAAAAGCTTTATTTGTTTCACGAAAAATAATTTTTTTTCGACAAAATAATTTTCGGATTTTCTGGCATTGGCTTATAAGATTTTAAATAGTTAATGAAATAATCTCCACCATGGGGAAAAAAAATTCAAACGGGAAACTAATTTCACTTTTCAAAGGGGAAATCATTTTCCCCTACACTCCATTCACAATTCCTCTTCGTTTAAAATATTTTTACTTTTAATTTTAATTTGGCTTTTTTTCTTGTCTTTCCTTTCTTTTTGTCCCTCTTCCTCGCTAGTCGTTGGCCACAGTTGCGACCGGCCACAGACATGGCCATCGAGTTCAGGCTCGCCAAAGCCGGCGATCTCTAGCCTCGCTATGATCTCGCGAGCTCGCCTGTGGCACTGCTGGCTAGTCACAATTGAGGAAGATGATTAAAAACAAAGAAATAAAATAAAAAAAAATTATACAAATTGATATTTTTCTGTTAATTGTGGAAATTGTCATACGTACTGCGGGCCATACCTGTAGGAATGACCGACATCCACATCAACAATTTCCGGCCAAATGACGGAATATTTTCCATGTCCAACTAAATACAGAAAAATATTGTGTCGTTTGTTTGTAAATGGCTTTCTCAAACATTTTCCGTGAAACAAGCAGGCCTAGAACAACGAAACTTCTTCTCGGTGTACCAAAAAAAAAAAGTTCACGTGTCACCTGTAATTTTCATGCCCTCAGTCAAGACAACGTAAGGTACTAAGGTGCATGCGACAAGTCCTCGATTGTAATCGTCGGATAATGTTGTGCAGTAGCCGATTACGGCATGATTAATTATGTTGCATTATCGCAAAAGAAAATGCCACGTCATTAAATTTTGAATCTTAGTGTATTGTAAATTCTAATACTCATCGTTCATCACATTGATGCAGGTCTCGTTCACGTTCATTACGAGACTTCCACTAGATACCGCCCAACCCTAAAATTGAACGATTATTCATGGACAAAAGGTAACAAGACCAACTAGAATAAACCATTCGAAATTTTTAGTCTCTAGTGTAGTTCAAGCATTCTGATCAGCTCTGCTCGGGATTGGCGATTTACATTCACCCAGGTGGGGCGAACATTATATTCCTAGAATCGCCTGTCGGAACTGGATTCTCCTACGCAAATAGCTGGGAGGGCTACTCATAAACGACAAACGTTTCCCGCAGCCGAAACTTTGAATTTTCTGAGGAAGTAAAGTTTCATGTAAAAGGAAAGCCTCTTCGTAATTACAACATGTGATGTCCTTTTTTAATCTTTTGGCTTTGGTTGTTGCGCTGTGATCTACGTGCTTAAGCTCCATCCGGAGTTTTCAGAACAACCCACTCTACATTGGCGGGGATTCTTACTCGGGTTTCATTGTTCCAATTGTCACTCTGGGAAGTTGATACCGGTAATGATTATTTGTTCTTTTTCTTATTACTTTTCATATTCCAAAAAATTCTGAGTAAAAAAAGTCGAAGTTTATACCTCGAAACCGAAAATAGAAAGTATAAGTCAATTAAGACGCATCCTAAAAGACGATTCTATAGCTTTCTTATGGGGATCTTGGTCCGTTATGGATTTTCTACCAGGAACTAAAGCCGGTTTGGAGCCTATAATGCATCTCGAGGTAAATATTTAAATCGTCTGCGTTATTACAAAATTTATTAGTTTACATTTCCTTTCTAAATAATGAAATTTATCGGTAATTCGATTCAGGGCTACTTGCTCGAAACCCTATACAAATGCGACTGGTGACCTAACTCACGAGCCCATTTGCTCATTTGAAGGGTCTTATATCTCAGGAGCTATATGAGTAAAGGCATCCACTGTTTTCTACACTATTATATGTGAAAAATAAAAAATAAAATTGTTCATGTTTTTCTTTATTGCATAGTTGTGTGAAAAAGATTGATTGAATTGCAACTAAATGTATTAGATGTGGAATGTGCATCCTTGCTTTTTAGAATGTGATACGAATTCAGAAATTCATAATTTATTGGTACCGATATTATAGAAAGCAAGAAAACAAAAAAGTTGAAAGTATGTTTCTGGAAATTTTTGCCCCTCATCGATCTTCCATTAATTCACTAACTTTGATTCAATGTTCGATCAGGAAAAATTTAATCTCCTTCCTTTTTGTTTTTATGTATTTCAGTCTGCTAAGGCGATTTTAACGGCGATTACATAAACGTGAACGAAAGTAATGCTGATTGCGTCGATGATCTTAATTGTGAGCGAGGTTGGTTGGCAATGACGTTCATTCTTTTTTTTTTTCCCCTCTTTTTCCTTTATTTATTTATTTTTCCCTTTTGATCAATTTTTTTTTCTCTTTTGGAAATTTAATCATTCAACCTTGATTTTTACTAAGTACAGTGCCTGGGGAATTTAGATACAGCAAACATCCTGGAACGAGCTGCGTATTGCAGAGGCCCAAATCGACGGTGGGTTATAAGTGGGACCCCAGCTTAATTAATCAGGACGGTTTCATTCTCCTTTTGCCCATGCTCAGATCTCCCCGGGTTGGGTGCCGGGTGAAGTATCCATATTTTTCCCAGTAAAATATACCAATCAATTTTCTTAATTAATCTTACTTTTTATGACCAAAAAAAAAAATTAAATCTTACTTTTACCTTTAATTAGCTTAAACTTAGTGCCTGTGCACTTATACTCTTAGATTTGCATACATATAAATGTTGACACGTAGATTCGCATATGGTGTTCTTAATATATAGAATTGAAAAAAAAAAAATTTCAAGGAAAGAAGATGTCGTTATTGTTTCATTTATGAACGATAAAAACGGCTTAAGTTTGATTCCCTTAAGCCTCTGCTCAAATAGTTGCGGCTCATTTTCTTAATTATTGAGGGGCTAATTACACCCTCAGCAATCTGACCAGAAATTCTTGAGCATAAAAATAATTTTGACAGGAAAATTTGTGTGGAATTAGACATTTTCAACTAAAAAGAAAGAATCATTTCAATTGGCAATCGAAGTTCACGGCTCAATTTTGTAATCTTTGTTTTCTAATGTAGGCTTATAACTATCTCTACTCCTATACTGGGCTAGCGAGAGAGGAGCGGTTCAAGATGCTCTTCATATTCGCGAGGTATGTCAATTGGCAATGTAAATTTAAACAAAATCGCTTTAATCCTTTTTCTCTTTTTTTCGTTTTTTAATCTTTTTTTTTTTCTCTATGTGGTTTGTGTTTTTTATGATAAGCCAGGGGACAATTGAGAAGTGGGTCAGGTGCAACAAGACTTTTCTTAACACATACACTGTCACAGACGTCATTGGCATACACAAAGAGCTCTGAAAGGGATTTCGGGCTCTTGTTTATAGGTAATTAAACACCCCTTGGCAATATGATGATCGCTTTAGGGCCTCATAGTCGAGCTACTTACTTCGCTTAATGAACTTTCTTAACATGCAGCGGTGATCATGACATGGCCATCCCGTACGCGGAACTCAAGCTGGATTGATTCGCTGAATCTGACAATCTCTCAAGATTGGCACGCCATGGTTCGTGGACGGACAAGTCGCCGGGTATGGTTCGATAATAGCTTCCTAACTATCGTGCGCAATAAATTTCTAGATAAATTGTCCTAACACCGGGGCACTTATGTGGACGGACAAGTTGCCGGTTTTGGTTGTCGTAATAGCCTCTTAATTATCGCACCGACGAAATGCAATCGAGTCCTAAAGCTTTCATGATAAGTTTCGGGAGTTTCAACGCATTTTGTCCATTTATTTTTCTTATGTCGTTAATTGGGTTATCTCAATTTTTGGTGCTTACTTCCCTCCTCTTTTCTCTCTTGTATTTATGCTACGCTATATAAATACTTCCAGCCCTTTTAACATACGCAACCGCAAGGTAAGGAGGATTTTTCACATATCCCTTTAATTTCTCCCGTACAAAGCCCTTTTTTCCTTAGCTTTTTCGCATCTTCCATATCGTAATTCCAATGAAATTGGCTTCTCAGAATTTTGCGATCGTAAGTTGGAAGTGTGTAATATGAAACTACTTTTTGCAGGGAGCGGACACACGGCCCCCGGAATACAAGCCAAGGAATGTTTTTGCGATGATTGATAGTGGTTCGATTATTATTCCATTTAATCGCAGTTTGTAGCTCCTTTTAATTAGCGAATTTATGTATAAACTCGTCGGTGTAATAAACTTTGTGCGGAAGCGGCATATGCATGGTAACTATTTATCATCACATAAAAATAAGTAGGTGCCATTAAATTATGACGGCTTGTCAAAAAAAAAAAAATTATGACAACGCTCCAGGCATAAGGGTCCTTGTGTAATTTGCCCATTTTGGCAATTTTATTGAGGAGCTGCTATAAATAATAGTCTGATGCAGTGCTATCCGTTTATTTCTGACCACCCGACTCTAAAAAAAATGAGTGATTTATATAAAACAAGCGATCATGAGTGTGGATCTACGATTGAAATTGCACCGTTCTTGATAGTGGCTTTAAGAAAGCATTCCTCTTTTATTGAGAAACTGAATGTAACATACTAACATGATATGCAATCCTTCGTTACGATACTACTAATATAAGAATAAAATTTGAAATTTATGTAGCATCCACATAATGCAGCCTAAAATAAGGATGCCAAAAAAAAATTGAAAATGAAAATCATTAATAGACTTATTCTCTCAGTGCTCATAGAACTTCACGTGAGAATGTCTCTCCATTTCAAAAAAATAATGAAAGAGACATTTCAGAAACACCTTCGATGGTATCCTCAAAAATATGAGTCATATAGCCGAGTGAAAATTCATCTCTCCAAAGGTTGAGTTAATAAATTTGATCCGTGACAAATTGGGTGCTTACATGTGGTTTAAGGTTGTGTTAGGAATCAATTTGAAGAGAAGATGAAATAGCTTGAGAGTTTGCTCTGAAGGGTAGAAAAGGCACGACACCTAATTTGGTCGATTCAGTTTGAATTTGATTTACTTTTCCTTTGAGGCTTAAAATAAGAAAAGGCCGAAATAGTGATTTGCCCCTGCTCTTGTTTTATTGAAAATTAGGAAAATTAAAATTAGATTTTTAAATATTACAAAAAATATATATAATGATCAAAAGTCAAAGAAGAGGCCCACGGATCTGCCAGCTCGTGGGCCTTCCTTCTCTTTTCCTCTCAAGCCCATTTGGGCCTTCCTTTTTCGCTGGCCTAGCTTCTCCCATGATCACGGCAGCCCATCTCCTTTCCCCTTCCTCTTTCCTTTCTTGTTTCAAGAGCAAGGGACAAAAGAAGGAGATCAACAGAAGGATTTTTTGAGCAGAAAAGGGATGACGTGAGGGACTTGAAGGATGGATATCTTTGCAGGGATAGGACTAGACCAAATGAAGCTTGCAAGGGAAGCCAAGGGAAGGACTTGTCCATAAAGGAGGAGGGAGTCTCGATTTGAGGGAGCTCGATTAAACACCTACAGACTTTGATTGATAAACAGAATGTGTGATCACTCTGGGAATGTTAACTAGTTAGATACCAAAAAGGCGCCATTTAGCTAATTAGCCTAAATAAGTCCCCGAACTGGATGCTCTGGTTACGTAGAAATAAAGATGACAATCTCATATTTCAATTGGTTTCTAGCCCACCTTAGGAGGCTAGTGGCAACTCCTAGTAATGATTTAGGTTGCTACTCATGAAAATGAAATTCAACGTCACGCGAGTTAGGATTTGAAAAGTCCGCTCTTAGACTGGTAGGTAATACCTCTAGACCCTTGGGAGGGGAAAATCAGGTTGCAATAGGTTTTGAAAAGGAACGAAACTCATTAGGATAGAAAAAGAGATTACGTGTGTGGAAAAAGAGTTTCGGAAAAGATATCCTATTTATGATGGAGAAATCATTCTCACAATTTGAAGTGTGGTTGTTTTCCTTGACTGTAATATCTTTTCTTTGATTATCCTACTTTAGCCACCAAAACACATGAAAGTTCGGAAAATCATTTCGTAAAAAAAAAACACGCACCGAGTATAATGGACAATTTTGATGCTCTAGTTGCGTAGAAATCGAGATGACGGTCTCATATTTCGACTAGTTTCTAGCCGACCTCAAGAGGCTGATGGCGACTCCTAGTAATGACTTAGGTTGTTAATCATGAAAATGAAATTCAACGTCACGCGAATTAGGATTTGGAAATGTCCACTTCTAGACTGATAAGCCCTCTAGACACTAGGGAGGGGAAAATCAGGTCGCGACAGATTCTGAAGAGGTGCCAAAGTTAGTAGGACAAAAAAAGAGATTGCGTGTGTGGAAAAAGAGTTTGGGAAAAGATCTACTATTCATGATGGAGAAGTCATTCTCCCAATTTGAAGGGTGGCTGTTTTCCTTGACCGTAATATCTTTTCTTTGATTATCCTATTTCAGCGAACAAAGCACATGAAAGTTTAGAAAATCATTTCATATAAACAAACATGCACTAAGTTTAATGGACAATTTTCAATGTGCCAACACGTCTCATATTATGTGCCGTCAATGCTTTGGAAATCAATATATCCCATGTGGATTACGATTAACGGGCCACGAGGGTTTCGGACTAATATACAACATTGTACTCTAAAAGAGTATTAAATCCATAGCATTGATGTCAATCCAGCCATAAACTTTTTGTATTTGTGTCAGTTAAATCTATTTGGTCGATTTTGACCTAAAATCACTAATGTGAATGACATTTATCTTACGTGATATGACCGACACCGATGCGCATATTTTAAATTATTTTTAAAAAAATTCAAATTTTAATTTTTTTTTTTTGTTTAATCTTGGTTGGGGAGGGCCTGCATACCCTCGCTGACAAGAGTCGCAATCCCTGCTAGATGTAGGCGAGGGGCGCCTCGCCAAATCTGGGTGAAGGAAACCTCGCCCACGACCATCATTGCCCTTGCTAGCCAACATTAAAGAAAAAATAAAAAATAATTCAATTTTTGAATTTTCAAAAATTTATTATACAATATCCAAATCAACGCCAGTTATGCCAAATAGTGTTAGTATTCGGCGCACAATCACAATGAATTAAAGTGTAAAAGCGAGAAAGAGAAATCGAGGTAAGGTTTGTCCTAGTTCACTCTTAAACTAAGGCTACGTCCAATAAAGGATTTCACTATAATTAGCACATCGCACATTTCTGTTACATTCCTCAATTATAAAGGAAAAAGAGTATATATAGCAATAGCCATTAATTGATCCAAGCCCAAACTACTAATTAAAAAATTATGGACTTTAATTGTAAAAGCCCTCTGGTGTCTAGGGGACAACGCTACCTTACTTTCCTATGGATGAGGAGAATGAATCACACCCTAACACATTAGACAGATAGCGTCCACGTTAGCTATTTCATGCAAAAATTGGCTGGATAGACTCAATCGGCACAAATTAAAAGGTTCAAAACTAAGTCGACACAATTAAAAAAAAATTTATAACTAAATTGACATCAATGCAATAGGTTTAAGACTTTTTTGGTACTTTTCTCAATTATCTCGTGTTGCTTTTTATTCCGCTTAATTTCTTTTATTGGAGCGAATGTCAAAGCCTCGGCCGTCGTTTTCCCTTATCCACCCTTTGGTTTGGTGTACCTGCCATTCAACCTGAGAAAGGGGCGACGAGTCCCCTCCCCGTTTTGCAGCTGCTTATGTAATCCATCCTCTAACTTAACAAACTCCCTCTAGGAAAAGAGGAAATTGAAGGCACCGACATAACTCGCACTTCCTAGCTCGTTACACTCCACGAGTTGACATTGATCGCGGCACACATCTCGATCCTTGTCAACTGACGCGAAAATTGTTGCCCCGTATTTTCTCTGTATTTTCATCTTTTTCAACCCTAACCGGGGCACAACCAGAGTCTTCGTTACATATGATGATGGACAGGAGGTGCGCGGATGAGATCTCCCTCCATCTTCAAAAGTATGAAGTCGTGGGTGCTTCATCTTCATGCTCTGTGACTCACACAAACAGTGGTCAAGAATGTGCCCGGATTGCCCGGCCACCTCCCTTTCTATCTCGAAACCGGGTCGGCGAAACCCCCCCTCTCTCTATGCTTGTTTGAATCTTTGCATGTTGTTGCTTGACTCCTTTTGCCTTTGTGTTTTACATACATTGGAGCGGGGAGTTGGAAGATGTTCGGCTGTCTTATTACTTCATCAAGTCCGAGAGTTGTCCGAAAGACGACCCTTTGGTGCTGTGGTTCACCGGCGGCCCTGGTTGCTCCTGTCTCTCTGAAATGTTGTATGTGATCGGGTAAGTTCCCTTTACGAAACTTTGCTTAAGCCAAATCCTGGTGAATTGAAACCAAGCTACGGACGTTAGATTTGGCGGGATCACGGATTTATCGATAAATCTACGTTCTCTTTTTTTATTTCCTTTTTAATATTTTGTTCATTTTTTCAAATTGTCATCCACCACAGCATAATTAGGGGCATCGCAGAAAGGAAGGTCTTTGCATAACTTAAATGAGAACCAATTAGTGTTGGCTATGCACCAATGTCTCCCTAATCAAATTCCCTTCAACATAGTTACTACATACATTTCTTCTGCACAAAATCTAATATTAACATCAATTGGCTTGCAAATAAGCTTATCTAATTATTCCAATATATCTTCACCGTATTTTTCTTGTCATTTGAGGGAGACCACTTTCTATTCTATCCAGCGCTAGTCCGGAAAAAGTAGTTGAACTCACCGAGTTCATCGGAGAACCAAACAATTTATTCGATAATGGTAATATCGCTTGTGTGAATTTATGGTAAGTCGATTAGGCACGAGCAATCAAGAGTGAGGTGAATATGATTGTCTAAGGAAACTTGAAACTTTTCATGAATAAGTGCGGGGCAATGTGTAGGACGTACGTGGGTGCTGTAGAAACGATTTATCTTCTATCAACAGAATATAAAGGAGTTTTAATGATAGAAGAAATGCAAATCATATTTGTGATTGTTCAGCATATCGACTTGGTCTACTCCACTCTCTTAGCCCGAACGGTCCAGGACAAGGCTGGAATTCACTATGTAATCATTGAACTATTACATCTGGATATGCTTCTTTCAAGTTGTAGCTCTGCCTGTACATATAATTCGGACACACCTTTTCAGAAGTTGTAAGAACCATTTATGAATAGTCATATTGTTTCAATAAGATAAGAGGGTATAATTATAATTAATTAATTAATTAATTATTATTATTGATTAGTGCCAAATTTAGTCCACGTGTACACACATTATTTCAATGTGAGACAAGACCCCTCTTAGTTTGTTTTACAAACAAACAATCGACATATACAAGCTATCATCACTACATTAAGCATTATCATTGTTAGATTACAGACACTCAGACTTCTATAGACAGCCACAATCGGATTACACAGCTTCTACACACCAGAACATCAAGAAAATGAACACTAGAAGAGACTAGTTTTTGTTCATTTTCCCCCAGCTCTACTACTTCCTTGGGTTGAATTTACCGCCATGGGACCTCAAACCACCGTTTGGAATTCCAAAACCATCAACGAACCGACAAAGTTTTTCAAGGGTCCTTTTTTTTTTTTTGGACAGGAATGTAAATGTTAGGAATTTAGAGGTACTGATAGTGAGACAATTATCTCCAAAACCATGTAAATTGCAAGAAAATAAAGATAAAAGATAAATTTGCAAAAGAACAATGAGTTCTTGGATTCATCGAAGGAACTTTACAATAAATACACTTGGGGTATATATAAACCTCTTCAGACGATTATATACGATGGCTACATACAACAGTCATTGCAACACCAAAATGTTACAACATAGTTGGGATCGTTCGGAATTGAATGCCATCATTACAAATATTATGACTCTATTATATATAATACGCAAGGAAAATTATCAAAAAAGTCTTAAACCTATTACAATTGTGTCAATTCATTTTTGTCAATTGAGTCCTAAACATTATGCTTTCATGCCAACTCAGCCCATTTGATGAATTGTAGCAAAAAAATGCCAACGTGGATGTTGGCCGTTCTAAGTGGAGCGGTCGGCACTGACGGTGAGGATGAGGTCGTCGAGACTCGCCAGGGGCAAGCGAGGTTGGCCTTGCCTTCGCTGGCATGAGGAAGAAGGAAAGGAATGAAAAAAAAAACAAATAAAATAAATAAATAGATAAATGAATAAATTCGAAAAAAAATACTAAAGGTTGTCCATGTTAGCCTTGGTTGCACTAATAGGATGGTCAATGTCCACATCAACAATTTTTGATTAAAATTGACTTAATGGATTGAATCGACACGAATATAAAAATTTTAAGATTCAGTTGGCGAAAAAAATAGTTCAAGATTGAATTGACACAATTTAAATAAGTTTAGAATTTAATTTAATTTATTATTATTATTATTATTATTATTATTATTATTATTATTATTTTGTAATTCTCCCATGACAAGCAACAAGTAAAAGCAATAGACGAGGGGAAGAGGGATGATGACCTCTTTGTCATCTTGTGCTTCGTGCCAGAAGCATCGCTCTAACGTTATCCACAATCACACAAGGCCTTGTGTGAACGAGCAGTCAGACACCTCATGGCTTCAATCGCACAGAGTGTGCTGATGGCACTGACCGCGACGGTGAACAAGTTCGCCTCCTCCAACGTCCAGGCCGTTCCGAGGGGCGAAGGCTGGCGGCGCAAATCAAGGGCTGCTCCGGGATGCTCTCGACAATCGGGAGTTGGAACCAGGCGGTCTCTCCTCCTCCTGTCCACGGCCGCCACAGCCGCTGCAGCCACCACTCCCCAAGCCGCCGGCAGCTCACAGACCGAGCTTCTCAAGAGTACTCTCTCCAAGCCGTTCTCTTCGCCTTCTCAATAAGCAGAAGTACTCATCGCATTCATCGACCGTCGAATGGAAAAAAAAAAATTTCTTCCTTTTTTCCAGTCGAAATACTATATCAATAAATGCTAATGGTTAATTTACAATATTTTCTAATTCCTGATTGTGAAAAAGACCAATTTAAATTTTTTATTTTCCATTAATCACATCACTAATTATGTGCTATTTTAACTCGTTTTAGGGTTCTTGAAGAAATCGGAGGAAAACAAAGCAAAAAATGACAAAGAGGTAAGATAATTTTCTCATTCTTTTTCAGCATTTTTTTTGGCGATTTTATTTTCGCGATATTTACTTTCAACCTGGAATACTTTTTTTGTCCTTGGAATTAAGGGTTAAAATTTTATGGGGTTAATTAATCATAATTACAGCAAAAGACCTTCTTTGCCCTTTTTGCTTGTGTGCTTTTTTATTCTAGAGGCTGGAGAGCTACTACAAGAGGAACTACATGGACTACTTTCAATTTGAGGAAGGGTCATTGAGGAATAAGGAGCAGCTCACGGAATCAGAGAAGGGCATTCTCGATTGGCTTCAGAGAAACAAGTGATCATCAGATCAGAGGCTGGATGTTTTCAGCACAAACATTTTTGTTGTTGTAAATTTCTCGTGATTATAACTTTAACTGGCAAAAAAACTTCTTAATTAAATGTTAAATATCTTCGCCCGACTTGTTTGCGTGTATACATATCACATGAAATAGCGATAACTAGTAGTAGTATATTGCCGGGTTTATAGGCGGCAAATGAGCCGTGCCGTCCTTCGTCGCTTGGCCCACGGCTCGGCATGGCCAATTTGGGATTACGTTATCTCGAAATATCTCATAATCTCATCTATCTAGTTCTATATATGTGAAGCAGACTGCGGCGATTAAAATACATTTTAACTGGGAGAATAATTAGGATAAGCTTAATTCATGTGCAACGACATCGCTCGGTTATCCGCAAAAATAAGTAGAGAATAAAGTTGGATATATTTCTTAAGGGAATTACCATTCCATGTTGTTATTTATCTTCTTATATTGCCTTCAACTAATACATAAGCATGCATATAAACGCGCAATGGTATTAAGGCCGATGGAAAATCGTATGGATTGAGCCCATGATTAGACTCAAATAGGCAAACATCCTATATATATATATATATATATATATATATATATGTATATATTCATTCACCTAATACTGTAAACCTGGAAAATATATGTTTTGACTTTTGTGTATTTAATATCTTATTGGAAAAAAAATCAGAAATTAATTGAAGAAGTGAAGTTTAATCAAGAACAATAAAGATATCTTGAATCTCACTCGTTTGGCCCTCGGTTCCTTATACTAAGAATTGTTGACCAAAAGTACGACTTTGGGGACCAAACGACACACAAAAAAGGAAATAGAGGACTTAATTGAATAAAAATAAAAGTTAGAGGATGAGATCATGCAAAACTTAATCTTAAGGACTAAAATTGTACTTAACCCTTTTATCTCCTAATGTTGGTATTATTTATCAATGTTGATTATATCACAGCTTCAATTAATAATTATGAACTAGATATTTATTTTGAATTCAACATATATATTTCCAAACACAAGTAAAAATATCATTACCCTTATGCTTTGTTTGTTTCGTAAAAAATAAATTATTTGAAAATATTTTTTTGAAAGTGATGGCTTATACCGCTTGAAATAATTGGCTACTCAAAATATTTTCATCTTGACAGAAACTTTTGTGGATGATAATTTTTTGTTTATTCTTTTTCATTTTTAGGAATTTTTTTTAATTATTCATTTTTCGAGAAACAAATGGAACCGTAGTATAAAAATGTGGATATGCTCTGTCAAAATCCATTAATTTTTACCTTACCTAAAAAAAAATCCACTAATTTTGCCGAACAGGAATACTGAATACGAATAAGATACTAAGGGCGCGCATGACAATGTTTCTATTTCTCTGTTTTTGTTCCAAACCTATTCCAGAAATAGGTTTGGAACAGAAACTCGTTTGGCAACGCAAATCTGTTTTTCTATTTCTGGAACAAAAATCTGTTCCAGAAATAGATTTTGGCCCAAAACTAGAAACAAAACATTTTTGTTTCTGGCAGAAACAAAAAAATCTATTTCTGTTCCAGAAATAGATTTCTAGAACAGAATGATTGTCATGCGCGCTCTAAAAGAGTTGCTATCGTTAGATAATTATTCAGCAATAAAGTTTAATTATTCGTTAAGACTTATGATCTCATTGTGTTGGTAATTTTTTCCACCCTAATTTCTGATTGCGACCTCAGCAAAGTCGCTTCCCAAGGTCAAGAGATTGGTTGGACTGTCTGCTGTTTTGACGAAGACTTGAGAACTTTATAGGATAAGAAAGTTGCAATGAATCATGATGTCGTCGTTGTGCAATGGTAGCAAGAACGACAAAAAAATGAATCTTTTAAGGTCCTATTTTTCATATAAAATGGCAAAAAAAAAAGTACTCCTATTGCTAAAAAATTTGCACTTTAAAAATAAGAAAAAAAAAGTCACAAAAAATCCCAAACAATAATAAATGTGACCTATTTACCCTGAAATTTTATGTCTATTCTGACACATTTATTCAAAATATTTTCTTGTCAAATGATTTTTCATCCAAACAATGTTTTTTTTTTTCACTTTAGTCACATGGGGTCACGTTAACACGGTATGTTTCCGTTGCACATTTTTGACAGTTTTCATTGACAGAACTTTGTTGATAGAGAGTAAATATGTCATATAAGTACAAATTTAGAGTTTAGTGCAAATGTGTCACATTATACTTTGAGATTATTGTGGCTTTTCTCTTAAAAATGAGAAAAGCCACGCACACTCTAGAGTCGCTTGGGTAGGCGAACTATTCAAACTGTCTCAAAATTAATCCAGATAGCGCCTGACTGCTTAGAAACACAAAGAGAATAACTTATAATACAAAAATAAAATAAAATAAAATAAAGAGACAAGTCAAAAGAAAATTTGAATTTTTAACTTGAGTTTGATACTCAATAATACAATTAACCTAAAGGATATTGCATTGAACTTCTTAATGGTGATCAAAGCACGGAAATTTGAACAATTGATAGACAACAAAGCCTCCATATTGCATAAGGGCTTGGACATGAGTGTTTAGCTCGCAATCACCTCTTTAGTCCTCTCAATCGCCTGTGATGGCAGCTCGGCGACCTAGATCGGCATAGAAGAAAGAGAGATCATGGAGGTGAGGAGGGTCAAATCCTTGCTAGTCTAGATGATTGTTGCTCTTGAATGTGGCATTCTTGATTTGCGTAAACAACTTAGTGAGAGTATGTGTGAAATCCAACGATGAATCTAGAGGTGGGTAGGTGATAGTGAATCGGCGATGACGGTGATAATAAGGACCAAGAAGATGAAGACGGAGAAGTAAACATTACTGATGAGCTTGATAAGGTTTTGGGTGAGTGGTTCAGCTCTTGGATTTGAATCGTCATTGGGCAGTTTTTCTTATCTTCGTGATCGATTAATCGAAGTGTTTGATGCAAAATAGAAAAATAAACAACAAAGAGCAAAGAGGCAAGAGAAGATATGAGATGGGTATTTTTCACTTACAATAATTTCGAATTGAAGAAGTGAAAATGGAAAAAGGACTATCCGGGCAAGGAATAGGTTTCTACAGATTTAGGCTTCAACTATGTCAATTGCTTGTGTCGGTGACAGGCCTTTTCTTCTGTGCCAATGACGGGCCTCTTCTTTTTTTTTTTTTTTGGCGAATTCGGTGACAAGCATTGGGGTGTCAAATGACTTGTCTATTATTGACATGAGATTGGTATTTCAAAAAGAGAGAACATGGAAATAAATGATAAGAAAAAAAGTGACATAAAGGAGGGAGAGAAGAAAAACAAATGAAGAATGCTAAAAAAAAAAAAAAAATGAGGCCCATAAAAGTCAATATTGTCAAAACAATGTGCTAAGGAGTATTTTAGCCACAGTGGGAGTGAAAAAGCATCACCCTTATCAAAATGCCACTTTCTTTTCTTGAGTTGCCCCCCTACAACGTTTGTGTGATTAAAACCTAGCTTCACTGGAAGTGCACCATAAAGTTAAGAACGAGAAGCTCCATGCATAATCACATATATCGTTGTCCCGTTGATGCGAATCACTAGTGTCGTCTCGCTATCTCTCCGGTCGGGGTCAAGTAGTGCCTTTGGAAATTCCATATCCGAGGTTGTCGAGCTTTGATGACCACAGATAGAGGTCTCGCAGGCCATGGATCACCTCGGGGGTTGAGGGAATGCATCACGACCTCTAGTCAATCTCGGGAAAATTATCAAATTATTTTTTTTTTTATAAATTTATTGGGCTAGTATCAATTTAATTCTAAACTTTCCAATCGTATGATTTTTTTTTTCAAAATCAATTGTGCCAATTCAATCCTAAATTTTTTAACAATTTGTTGATGCAATCCCTTCGCCCAATTTTGATTTGAATACACCGATGTGGCGGCCCATTAAGCATCAGTTGTCCTATATGGTATGACCGGCACTAATATGGGTTATATATATTTGCATTTTTTTCCTTTTTGTCGGTGGCTGCAGATCGGCCACAGGGTATGGTTGGTGAAGGTTGGGTGAGGGTCGACCTCACCCGATTCGGCAGGGGCCACCCTCGCTCGCCGCAAGAAAAAAGAAAAAAAGAAAATTAAAATTTGCTAATAATACACCTAGCGCCGCACAAGATGGTTGACGTTGTGCTAGCGATTTTTCAGGTTAAAATTGATCGGATGGATTACATTGGCAATTGAGGCACCGATGGGTGAGTGATAGTGGGGGCGATTGGCGTTGAAAGGGTAAATTGGGGGCAAGAGGCTTTAGGAGATTTGTAGATTGGGTGTCCAAAGAAGTATACTAGCTTTTTCCCTTATAGGTATCGGGTCCAAGATTGCTTGAGGAAATTTCTCGTCCTTCATTTCTTTATGATATCTTCATCAATAAAAACTCCTTTGCGTCAGACAATTTGTTCTTCAATCGCAAGAAATGTCTCATCGTGCGAAAGTAGGTTCTTTGTTCTCGACTTCATCAACCAATGCCTAAACATGATATTACAGTCGATCCCGATGAAATTCGACCACGGCCCGAGTCTAGAACCCTCTCGATGGAAGAGGTTCGCACGGATTAGCTACTATTCGAAACCCTACTCACCAGATTGCAGAAGAAATGAGGAATTCAGATGTACATCACGGTGGAGACAGCGACATTGGGGCGGGGGGGAAGCCAGGGAGGGCCCATGTAGCAAATTACAAGCAAAGTGATAATCGAACATGCTATTTTATCGCCTAGTGAGACGACCGAGAGAGGCCAAGACCTGAGGTTGGTCGACCCACCAAATCGACCAAAGGGAAGAAGGCCCAGACCAACAAATCGATCGGAAGTTGGCTTGCAATTTCCATTGCCTAATGAGTGTCTTCGCCTTGTGCCGTGGAGCGTGGAGTTGATGATGAAGCCATGGATGGTTCGAGTCGTGTTGTCGCTCTCTTCGACACGAGCGGCGTGATATTCTCGATTGTTGGTATCGTTGATTTTTGAGGGGGTTAAAAGGATGAATGCATGCTTTTTTGTGATGGGTGAGCGCGACCCTCGCCCGGGCGTGGCCTGTCACAGGCCACAAGCAAAAACAGAGGGGAAAGGGAAAAAAGAAAGCAAGAAAAAGTTCAAAAATCTTATGACAAAATTATTTAGGAAGTCTTATGTTACTGCCGATCGTGCCATGTAAGACCGTCGGCATCTACGTCAGCAATTTTCGGGACGAATTGAATTAGTACTAATGTGAGGTTTAGGACTGACTAAACTGAAAAGCTTACGACTGAATAGATATCGATGCAATAGGTTTTTGATTTTTTTGGGCACTTTTCTCGATTGAAATGGTACGAAGTACTCTATCGCCATGATGGAAGGGTCAAGCGAGATACTTACTAATGAATTAGACATTCGCATCAAATTCGTTGCCATCATCCATGAGAAGATCGATGATTTGGTACATGGAGTCTATTAGTGTCATAGCAATTGGTCCATATATAGGCGGCATAAAATATAAGAAAAAGCAGCCAAACTACATTTAGCGCCCAAGCTTGTGTACGACGCTCGTTTCAGTGCCAAAATTTTAGAACGATTACTTGAGTGCCAAATTTTTTTGAAAAACCCTCACTTCAGTGCCAATTTCAATTTGAGCTAACATGGCTCGTCGAAAATCTCACATGACACTTTTTTTATTATTAATATTTGAGTTGACGTGGCTTGATGGAGTTGGCACTGAAGTGAGATTTTAAAAAAAAATTGACACTTGGGTGATCGTTTTAAAAGTTTTTGACACTGATGATGATCGTTTTTTTTTTAAATTGACATTTAAGTATTCGTTTTGAAAATTTGGTACTAAAGTGAGTGTTGTATATAAATTTTGATACTTGCGGTATACTTAAGTCTGAGAAAAACTATTTTATTGGTCAATTTTGAGGAACCCATCCAAGTATTCTAGAAGCAGCCCAACAGAAAATCATGCTTCACGCGCACCCGACGCGGTGCTTTTTCCTCAAGCCACGTCGCTTTCCTCAACGGCAAAACACGACCTTGCCTTTTGCCTTTTTCTTTTAAATAATTTTTTAAAATTTTCTTAGCATTTTCCCTTTCGAAAAGAAAAAACGGTCAGAGCACGTCTTCGGATGCTGATTCGCTCCTCCAAAAAAGGCACAAATCACAGCCCTCGAACTCTCGCCGAGCAATACGTGTCGCGATCGGGACCCTTCATCACTCGACGGTGGTTTCCCTCGCAACGGTGTTGATGCATCGTCATTTTTATTCACAAGTACCCCGCTCGCATCCGATCCGACATGTGTCTGAAACGCTTGAAATCAACGAGATCCCATTTTAAATCAGGCCTGGTTGATTTGATAATTGCATAAATTTCTGATGAACGATCCCAATGCTACAATCAAAGCCTCCGAAGATCCGCGGGCAACGAAAACCAAATCCTAGTATGCCAATGCTGCATTGGGCGAGGAGGATCGAGTGATGGAGCCGTCGACATGCAAAAGCGCCGTAGAATGTCGAGTGGCAAAAGGCAATGAAAAAGTACATATCTTAAAAGAGAAACAAACTTGTGAGTTAGTGGCTAACCCATCTCATCGGAGTCGGTTCTCTCGTGATTCGGCATTGAACTGGCCGAATTGTAGGATCGACTCGCGATCGGACCTGGACTCGATCATGAGTAATGGAATTATTGCTCTCAAAAATCATATCATGCGAATGATCTGTGCCATAGCAATTGCGATACGAATGACGTTGGTCCCGGTCAATCAAGCATATTCTCCATTACCAGTCGGGAAGGTGGATTTGGTCAAACTTTTTTTCTTTAAATTTTTGCGTAGAACACTAATGTAGAATTCGAATTCGAATTCGAATTTCTCTAAAAAATTAATATATAATTCACTCCGCGACACGTGTCAGCAATCTTCTCGATTCCAGCACAAACAGCACTCCCCACCTCGTTTTTAATTCATTTATCCACGTAAAGAAAAAAAAGCTATTTAAAAAAGAGAAAAACGAAGATAAAATAAATAAATAAATCAACCTCCCCACTCAAACCCCCCCCCTCCTCTCTCTCGCTCGCACCTCCACTCTCTCTCTAAAGTTCTGGTTTTGCTTGCGGAGGAGGAAGTTATCTGCCCGAGCCCCGCCGGAGACGGATCAAGAGAACGAGAATGAGCTATTACAACCAGCAGCAACCACCCGTTGGCGTTCCTCCGACGCAAGGTGGGCCTCAAACCTCCACCGGCGGATCGACCCGCTTTTGTTCTTTTTTCCCTTTTGTCTCTTGTTCGCTTCCGATTTCCCCGCGTTTCTCTCAGCCCCGGTTGATGGGTCGTTGTTCCTTGCGTGAAAGTTCCGATTTTTATCTCCCCGCGACGGTTGCGGCCTTCCTCAGATCCGCGTGGAATGGCGTTTCCCGGCGACGGGATCTGGTGGGTTTCGGTTGCTCCACGAGGAATTTGACTTGTTTGGTTGCGTGGATTAGGTTATCCGCCGGAAGGATATCCTAAGGACGCGTACCCTCCCGCCGGATACCCCCAGCAGGGCTACCCCGCCGGGTACCCTTCCCAGCCCGGGTATCCTCCGCCGCAGTACGCGCCGCAGTACGCGCCCCAGTACGCCCAGCCGCCGCCTCAGCAGCAGCAGCAGAGTAGCGGTTTCATGGAAGGCTGGTACGGTTCCTAAGCCCCCCTGTTCTCGACGCGTTCCGAGCGCACCCGCGCGTGGATCGGTCGTATTCGCGTAGCCAAACATGCTCTTTCTTTCTTTCTTCAGTTTCCATTTCATGCATCCAGTTAGGCGATTTGATCCGTACGGATCGGGTCCAGTCCGGTTCTCCGGGCGTCAATCTGGGACGCTGGATCGCGGACGATCCGACGGGTGAGAGAGTCTGGTCTGTTTTGACCCCGGTTTTTCGGGGCCCTTTCGGCAAAGCGCGAGCGGCTGTTGACGTGCGCCTGCAGAGTCGCCGGAGCTCTTGGCCGCTCACAGCGGGGCAGAGTTGGCGGGTCGGGTTCGCGTGATGATAATTGAATTTGTTTCAGTCTTGGTCCACGAAAAATCAATTCAATTCTGGGGTTTAGATTAGGAAAATGTCCCCACTTGGTTGGCTATTGATTAAGGGTGATCTGTCAATTGGGTCTGCTGAGTATTTTTATTCTAGGCTAATTTAAGAATGATGAGTATAGTTTGGTGGGTGCACTGACTTATTATTTTGACTCACAAAACAATAGACAAGTTCTTCATGATCACTTAAAAGGAAGGATTTTTTTAACAAGTGTCTCGCATATTAAAAAACCATCAGATCCAGTGGGTTAGAGATTACTTTCACTGTGTTATGCGTAATTAGTACTTGGAATCGAGCTCGACGAAAAGGGCAGGTCCACATGTGGGTAGGAAGGATGGGGGGCTGAAATGTTCTCGAGGTGCTGGAGATATGGAGGTGCTGAAGTTTCGAGAACGGGCCGTCGTCGGCAACGTCGAGAACAGGTCATCTAGAAAACCTTTGACTTCTGGGCTGTGCTTGTGAGCGTGGTGTTGGTTGACCAGTTCCGTTGCCCTGTCAAATGATTCATTGGGGATTGCGAGTGCTTTTCTGGGATTAAAAGATGCAGCTTTCAATGCACGTTGGAAACATTTTGCAGCAGCTCCAAATCCCCCCTAAGTCAGATTTATTCAAGTAACACATGAATTCGAATTGGAATTCAAAACATGGACTGCTGTGTTCTTTCGGCGAAGCGATGGTGGCAGCCGGCGTGATTCGAAATTGCGATTGTAGAATTGCTCGAGAATCCATTTCTGCAGTTTGTTGGGGGTAAAAGCTCTGATCGGGTGATGCGATAGGCGATAGGGTGCGATGTTTTCGCCACGATTGACTGTGTATTATAAGTAGACAACTTGATCAAGTTCTATTCTGTCGGCATCGTATGTTTCTTGTTTTGATCGTTTTTTCCCCCTCGGTCGAGCCTCTATGGTCAAGAGTCGCCTAACCCTTTATTATCTTCTGAATGCCCTTTTTTTCCGTCATTATTTTCAGAAAATTTAGTTGGTAATTACTGGAAATTATGCTGATCTGGTTTTTCTTTGTTTTGTTTTTTTTTTTCAATTTGGGAATGAATGCAGTTTGGCTGCTCTGTGCTGTTGCTGTCTTCTGGACGCGTGCTTCTGAGGATGATAGCCACAAGACAAGTGATTTTCATATGAAGGCCCCTCTTTTGCTTATTTGCTTTTATTGCTATATTTCCAATGTCTATCTCGTTGCTCACATTGACTTGTTGAATAATATGAACTTTGTTCGTCAATTGTAAGTGTATTTTCGTCTAGGTGGGTTGGCGTGTTTTGTTCTATAGTACTGCTCCTTAAAAGTCCCACACAAAATTGTTCTATATTTCAATGGGGCGGTTCAATTCGGGAACGAACCGAACTTGTCTTACGCGGCGAGTCCAGGAGGGTTCACAAACCCGAGACCAGGTTCGATTGGGGATCGGCCTTGATCCGATTGTTTCTACCTAGGAATCTACCTTGCATGGTTTCGGATAGAACCGGTCCTCAGAAGAAAACTGGTTCTCAGGGGCCTCTCTCTCTCTGTCTCTCTCTCACTTCTCTAATATGGGGGGTTTTGATAAGACGGTGCAGTGCTAGAGCACCAAAATTGATTTCGTTGTACCACCCACCGCGTACGATACGGGATTTACATACGGGATTTCATACTTTTCGTGGATCAAAAGAAACTTTAAGTAAAATTATTGGGTAAGGTTAGAGGAAGGAAGGAACTGTTCTCTTTGCTTTGGGTGCGCTTCTTGCGCTGGATTAGGAGATTGAAGAAAGGAATATTCGCTCCGCTTTAGGAGAGTGTGTGTAGACATTCAAAGGAAAGTCAAATCCGTCATCATGAAACACCACCCCCCTCTTCCTTCCTTCTCCTTTGGCTTTGGTTGATTCCATTATGTTTTTTAGTTAGTGCCCCGTCAATTCTATACATTAATTTTAAAATATAAGCTAGCGATATTAAGATTTATGTAACTTGCTTGTCATTTCATCGTCCCCAGTTAGTTTGAAATAAAAATGATATTGATATTGATTTAAACTTGCCTGTCATTTCAACCTTATATAATTGGAATACCAAAAACCAAAAATTTCTTTCATGGATTTTTTCTATTGGAAGTCCTAAATTTCTAAGTCGAAGGATCTGGAGTTTAGAGGAGAGAGAAGTATGAAGATATTTATCGAGATTGATAATTGTACTTGGGTGCAGCAAGTCAACGGGAAGGATAACATGGGCTGGGAGGCTGTAGCGCTTATCCATGGGGCCCAAAATTCACCGGCCCAGGATGTTAATATCTCGGTGATCCATTGTAGTGGAAATATAAACTTGGGCGCGCCGCCGGTTGGCACAATCGCACCGGGTGAATCGTATTTCTGGTTATTGGGTCTCTAGACCCCCACAATCCCTTTGGGAAGTTCTTTTGTCTTGATGCCCTGTTTTGGGGCTCCTTTTGTAAAGACCTTTGTGTTTTAGTTATGAGAAACGCCTTTTCAAACCCCTCCCAAAAAAAAAAAGGATTGATATAGGTGATTATTTTCTCGAAAATATATTTTTCGATAGTTTATTTTTTTTTGTAAAATAAGCAGACCTTGAATCTTGATTAATTTTGAAGGAAATTGCAGGGAGAGTCACCTAATTTTGGCCAACAGGAACTATCGAATCTTAAAAAAGTGTGTTTTCCCATGTTCAATCCGTACTTGGAGCAGCCTCTCTCGATGTGGGATTTAAGAAAGGTGATCCCTTGGACATCTTCCTTCTGATGCGAACCGAACTTGTCGCACGAAAGAATAATCCAACAAAAATTACAAAACAAACAAAAAAAAAAGGGAAGAAAAAAAGATTGGAAAAAGAGGAAGTTAGCATTTACGGGAAAATGTCGCTTTCGTCTCCATGTTGTCCTTATATTCAATTTTCTTCTTTTGGCCAAAACTTCAGGGGATCCTCGAATTTTACCAGCAAGATATATCATTTCAAAATGTATTTAAAGATACTTTGTTCTATCAATACTTTTCAGTTTTAAACTCAAACCCTTGAATTGTAGATAGAAAACGCAAAAAGTTGTATTACAAAATTAAAACTCTTCGAATTCTGGGTTAATAATTAAAACTCTCAAATCAGTGCCCCCGCACATTGCCGCGAACTGATTTTTTTTATCATACAAAAAATCCTAAACTCATATCTCATGACGCGTTTAGCTAGTCTCACAAACCGATGCACTTGAGCCAAATCTGATATCATTAGCATTCCGTCCACTATCCCGATAGAATTCATGTGTGTCAACACATGTGGCAAATGATGGCAAGATGGACATGTCCAAGGTGGAGAATGAAAATCCATTGTAGAAAATTTAGGTGTGTTGGCCCGTATGAATTTTAATGGTTGGTAGATTTGGATAAGAGTACCGGCTCGAGAGCCGACAATTACTTCGGGGGTGCATGTGCCACGGGTACTAGACTATCGGTAGTATTTTTTTTTTTTGGAAGAAAATTAATTTGTGGTAAATGCGTCATGGTGGATACCGCTTAAGAATTGTTAATGGAATTAATTTTTATTATTTTATTTTATTTTATTCCTTTCTTGTTTTAAGAGATTATGCTCAATGAAAAATTCGGACCAATCAAATAAAAATTATATCGTTGAAGGAAACATTCTCGAAACTAATTTCGAAAAAAGCCATATCGTTCAGAGTATATTTGAAGGCAGTTTCTTGAAATTATCCAATGTGTAAAGTTTAAACTCGACAAAGGATATAACCCTATATTACTCTCTCTTTATCTCTTCCTAAAATTTAAACTCAACGAAAGATAATCTTTTGGAGCGAACATTTTCTTATTTCCAGCTTACTATATATTAAAGATGGTTCTCCTTTTGGGGTTTAGCAACTGGTGAAGACTTGCGAAGGGACGTGACTTGAGGTTCAGTAGATGCTATTTGCATGGTGGTTTTGTACTTCTCCATTGGTTAAGTCGAACACGGTAAGTGTCGAATTACGTTTTTTTTTTTTCAAGTGATTGCGATTTGACGGGTGCCGATTAATTTTGGTTCGGAAGATTTGATTTTGAATCTTAGGGTGCATTTGTTCAGGGGAAAATGGTTTCTTTTACTTTGTTTTCCATCAATTTGATCTGGCTCGACCGTCTAAAAGCATGCGGAACGTAAGATGCATCGTTTGGTACAAAACTGTTCATTCATTTGGGTTTTCTGACATGTCTAATCCATTACAATGTAAGTTGATTCACAATTAGGTGAAACCACTTGTAGTTTAGTAGATTTTGAGAAGTTGGATCGTGGAGTTAGTTTAATGGGCGTGTTCTTGACCTTGTAAGACTGATTTGGACGCCGTTGTCGCCGACCCAGGATAGTTTTTGACACGATTGAGGATTGATCTGTACAGGCATTTCCATGGCTGCTCCTGGTGCGGGACTAGGAGGCGTGAAGGTTTTCTCAGGATTCACCATGTCCCTGCTTCTTTGTCTCACATTTGTTCTCTTCTGCTCAGGATCAGGTTCTAGTTTCTCTCGTCTATCTCCCTCTTTTGTTTGCTAAATCACACGCCCCTCCAAGGCCACTTTACCACACACCCTTTGGTACTATTTGATTCTCTTTGTTTTTCGTTTTTTTCTCTTTTTTTTTTTGGAATAATAAATAATCCCTAAACTTTTAATTTGTTTAATGTTCCTGGAATGATAATGTGAATTAATGGAAGGACAACATGTATCATCCCTAGACTTTTGATATATGCTCAATTTAGTTTCTAGAATATATGAAAATGTTCAATGTTGCTCTTGAACGTGAATTAATGGAAGGACAACATGAAATATTTTCATACATTTCATGGACTGAATTGAACATATACCAGAATTCCAGGACTACATTGAACAAATTTAAAGTTCATGGACCATCTTGCACGTTAGGCCGAAGTTCAGAAACCGTTTGTATCATTTATCCTTTTTTATTTTCTTTCTTGATGCTTTGGAAAAAGTTGACTGTCTGATTGTTTCACCTGTTCTGATGCTGTAGTCTTTTGAGCAATGAAGCTAATGGTTTTCTGTTTTGAGCCATTTCAGGACAAGTCACACAGGCTGTCTTCAATGATGTTTATTATGATGCATCAGCTCCAACACAGGCAAGATCTTAAATTCCTAGACCCTCTTCTGCGACCTTTAAGTATGTCAGCATGTGAATTGCCAAATCGATTTCCACGACAATTGCTAAGTTGCATTCAAGAACAAAGAACTGGAGATTTGTCTTAGACGATCAATTATTCCGTGCATCGGAATTTTCGAGTAGTTCACATTTTTGGTCCCCGATAGTAACGTAGCTAAAGCTTGCAGGAAACAACTTGCAATCCTGGACTGAGCAAATTAAATGTTACTGAATTGGATGTTGTGTGAATTCAATGTTAATGAGAGAATTAACTGAAGCTTTTAATGTGCACGTATTCGATAAGCAGTGTTTGGCAGAGCCGGGGATTACAATGTATGGAGGCGGGATCATAGTTAACCCGGAGTTCAGCTATGGCACGTACGGATGGACTGTGTTCGGGCAAGGAGCGATTGAAGAACGCGTATCGCGCACCAACAACGGGTTCATGGTGGCGAGCGATAGGCAGCATCCACTGGACAGCTTCTCTCAGAAAGTTCTGCTCGAGAAGGGCAAGTTCTATATGTTTTCAGGTAAATTACTCCCTCCAGTATATCTACGGAGATTGTCATGTCCTCCCAGTATGCGCTGCGCCTATACATGCATGTCGGAGTTGATCATCTGAAGCCGACAAGCATGTGACATGTACTTGAATAGTTGTATTCATTGGCAAATAATCTCCATGCTCAAATAACGAGGGATGTGGAAAAACATGATTCTGGATGGAGTTGAAGATGATTGTTGCTCATGTTGAAAGAGGTGCTTTCGCAGCTTGGGTACAAGTCAGTGAAGGAAGCGAGACGGTATCGGCGGTATTTGGAGCTGGAGAAGGCGAGTTTGTTCCCGGAGGCAGCGTAGTGGCGGAGCACGGTTGCTGGTCTTTGCTAAAAGGCGGCATCGCTGCAAACTCTTCAGGACTCGTCGACCTCCTATTCGAGGTGAAAGGCATTCGAATTTTTGGTCAATCTATTTCTGAATGGAGAACACATTTCTGCTAGTTAGTGATTTCTGAGGTGATTATTAGAAGATCCAACACATTCAAAACATGAACTATATTCAAGATACGAAATCAGATGCTTTATGTATGATTGTTGCTCTCAAGTTCCATGTTATCGATTGATACCGATTCTGTTTGTGGCAGAGCAAGAATACCTCGAAGGAAATATGGGTCGACAATGTCGCGATGCAGCCATTCTCGAAGAAGCAATGGCGGTTTCACCAAGACCAAAATGTGGAGAAGGTAAGAGGGAGAGTTACATCGGGTTGAGTCGGATCTTCTGCTATAACGAACCGCCCCGAATTTCCACACTTGCAGGTGCGGAAGAGCAAGGTGAGGTTGCATGTTACTTATCCATACTCAAAAGCCGGAGTCGCCGGAGCCACAGTTCTGATCAAGCAAACCAAACCAGGGTTCGCGTTCGGGTGCGGCATGAACTCCCACATTCTCAAAAGCACCGACTATCAAAACTGGTTCGCATCGAGATTCAGATTCACCGCTTTCACCAACGAGATGAAGTGGTACAGCACAGAGAAGAAGCAAGGCCAGGAGAACTACACGATAGCCGACGCGATGGTGAAGTTCTCGCAGGACAACAAAATCTCAATTCGAGGCCACAACGTTTTCTGGGACGACCCGAAGTACCAGTCCGACTGGGTCAAGACCCTTTCACCGGAGGAGCTGCGGGAAGCAGCAGAGAGGAGGATCAATTCGGTCGTATCAAGATATGCCGGAGAGGTGATTGCTTGGGATGTGGTCAATGAGAACCTGCACTTCAGCTTCCTTGAAGACAATCTCGGGAAAAATGCATCCTCGATTTACTTTTCGAAGGCATATAAGCTCGATCCGAGTGCGAGAATGTTCGTGAATGAGTTCAATACCATCGAGTTCGGCGGAGATGTTAAGGTGAGCCCCGGGAACCTCAAGAAGAGGCTTGAGGAGATACTTTCCTATCCCGGAAACGAAGATATACCGGCAGGAATAGGAGTGCAAGGCCATTTTGGCCCCGGCCAGCCAAATTTGGCCTATATGAGATCAAGCCTGGACATTCTTGCAACAACTGGAGCGCCCATCTGGCTGACAGAAGTATCTGTGGAACCAGGACTTAACCAGGTATTGAACTTATCCTAGGACAGAGGTGATCATGCCTGGCGGCCCACTTGACCCGAAGAGCAAAATGGGCAGGCAGCGATTCTATTCTTGCGGCCGGCTTTTAGGCCTGATCCTAGTCCCGACCCATCCTGGATCCTAAAATGCACTGTCCTGATCCAACCTCGAGTTGTGATCAGTTAAAAATAGAAGTGAAGTACTAAGAGACTCACAATTTGACACACTCTAATGCACAAATCTTTTCTTGACATCACAGGCACAATACTTGGAGGAGGTACTTAGGGAGGCTTACGCTCATCCTGCCGTGGAGGGGATCATAATCTTTGCGGGCCCTGCGTCTGCCGGCTTTTACGCCACCGCTCTCACAGACATGAACTTCAACAACACCCCGGCTGGAGACGTTGTGGACAAGCTGATCAAGGAATGGAAATCCGAGGACTTGGAAGCTCGCACAGATGACGGAGGGTTCTTCGGCACTTCACTGCTCCACGGAGAATATGAGATCACAGTAATCGATCCAATCACAAACTCCTCTTCCACTTCAAGATTTGAAGTGACCAGAGATAGCTCCGAGAAGATTTTCCATTTTCAGATGGAATAAATAGTCTACCACAAGCTCCTATTGAGCACTAAGGATAGTGTTATGATCATTGACTGATACTTCTATATTTCATAGGAATTCATGAGCGAAATGAATGTTTTTGCAATTTTTAATGTTCATCTTCTTCTGCTGGGCTCTAATGTGCGCATAAATTCTAAGCTTAAATTATTTTTGACACGATGACCTACTAGGCTTACTTTAAGCTAAATATAAGATCAACCTAGAAATATGCTCGTCACATTATAAAACAGAACAACCATCATTTTTGCCTTTCGACGGACGGAGAGAAGAGACAACATCAGCAACACAACAATCACCGTCGCCGCCATCACCACCGCATCGCCTGAGGTGACCCGGCATTATTTACGTGCTTTTAAGGGAAATTTTCACATTCTCAAGAAGGCGCAAAAATCACATGTATGCCATCAATAAGCATGATCTCCTAGGTCATATATAATTACATGCAATTTATTATCCATACAAATAATTAATTGACATTTTTTTATTGGACCCCCTTTTTTTTATTCGCTCTCCTTAATTATTCTTAATCATCAATTATCAGTCAATCGTCAAACACTATCCCCAGATATCTACAGGAGCTTTCAGCTGACTGTTCATTCAATCTGAAAATAGAAAGTTCTCCCTGAGCTATCTTTGGTCACTTCGAACCTTGAAGTGGAAGAGGAATTTGTAGCTGGGTCAGTTATCGTAATCTCATAGTCTCCATGGAATAGTGAAGTGCTGAAGAACCCTCCATAGTCGGTGCGGGCTTCGAAGTCGTGGGTTCTCCATTCCTTGATCAGGTTGTCCACGACGTCCCCGGCCGGCGTGTTGTTGAAGTTCATGTCAGCGAGGGTCGTGGTGTTGAAGCCGGCATACGCGGGGCCCACAAACATTATGATCCCTTCCACAGCAGGATGGGAGTACGCCTCCCTCAGGATCTCCTCCAAGTACTGAGCCTGCAACACCCGAAAAAAGTTTGGAATTCTTGCCTAGATGCCCATTATTAAGGAGAATCAGATATATTATTTAACATTGAGGGGGTTGGCGGGTGAAGTTGGGCTAGCCGGGGCTGGTTGCAAGAAGAGAATTGCTTGCCCAAGCCTGCCCAATTTTTCCTCTCAGGCCAACCGTGCCTGACCCGGGCCACCGGGTTGCCTGGCCATGCATAATTGAATACCTGGTAAGCTCCTCGTGCCACAGACACTTCTGTGAGCCAGATGGGCACACCAGTTGTGGCCAGAATCTCCAGACTTGATCTCATGTAAGCCAAATTTGGCTGGCCAAGGCCAAAATTGCCTTGTACCCCTATTCCTGCTGGGATATCTTCGTTTCCGGGGTACGAAAATATCTCCTGGAGCCTCTTCTTGTAGTTCCCTGGGCTCACCTTCTCGTCCCCACAGTACTCGATCGTGTTGTACTCATTCAAGAACATTCTCGCGGTCGGGTCAAGTTTGTATGCTGTCGAGTAATACATTGAGGAAGCGTTTTCCCCAAGGTTGCCCTCGAGGAAGCTGAAGTGCACATTCTCATTGACCACGTCCCAAGCAATCAGTTGTCCGGCGTATCTCGAGACGACTGAATTGATCCTCTTCTCCGCTGCTTTTTGCAAGTCCTTGGGCGGAAGTGTCTTGACCCAGTCGGGTTGGTACTTGGGATCATCCCAGAAAACATTGTGGCCTCGGATTGAAATGTCGTTTTCTTGTGCGAACTTCACCATTGCGTCGGCTATTGTGTAGTTCTCTTGGCCTTGTTTTGCCTCTGTGCTGTACCACTTCATTGCGTTGGTGAAAGTGGTGAACCGGAACCTCGAAGGGAACCAGTTTTGATAGTCAGCGCTCTCGAGGATGTGGAAGTTCATACCGCACCCAAATGGGAAGCCCGGCTTGGTTTGTTTGACAAGGAATTTGGCTCCTCCGACTGCAAGTCCGATTTTATTCGCATAAGTTATCTGGAACCTTACTCTGCTCTTCCGTGCCTGCGAGATAGAAATTTGCAACGGTTCTTCATGTTTTTTGAACTAACTTGGCACAACTTTTGGATTTACCTTCTCCATGCTTTCATCCTGGTGAATCCTCCATTGCTTCTTCGAGAATGGCTGCAATGCAACATTGTCGACCCATATTTCCTTCGAGGTATTCTTGCTCTGCCACAATCAGGAATCAGAATAACATTAGCCCTCCACCTAATATAGCTTCCAAATTCAGGACGAGTACAGCAAACGCACTATCCGGTTAGCCCCGATCCAAGGGGCTAACCGGATGAATTGTGTAACAACAACAATCATACGTCAAGTGTCTGATCTTGTCATGAATTCAGTTCATTTTTCCAATGTGCTGATCTTTCAATAATCACCAAGCAAGGCATAAACTAGTTGAATTGTGTTCTTTCAGAAATAGAGGCCTAAAAAAGTTAGTGTCCATCAATTCACCTTGAAAAGAACATCGGCCGTGCTCGAAGAATTCGCAGCGATGCCTCCTTTTAGCAAAGACCAGCAGCCTTGCTCTGCCACGATGCTTCCTCCAGGAACAAACTCGCCACCTCCAGTTCCGAATACCACTGATACTGTCTCGCTTCCTTCATTGACTTGTATCCAAGCTGCGAAAATCCCTCATCAACATGATTAATAAATCATCTTAAACTTCATCCACACATACCGGTTCGCATTCCTTGACATTGGAGGCCTGAAATTCTTCGCACATAAAAGAAAACCATTCTAGTGTCCTGTTTATGCGAACCCCGCATATCACATGCTTTTTGGCTTCACATGAACAAAAAATTCCGGCATACACGTGAAGACGTGTGTGCGCACTTGGAGTTTGTGGTGATGTCTGAAGAAAAAGCTGATCGAATAATTACCTGAGAATGAATAGAACTTCCCCTTCTCAAGTTGAACTTTCTGATAGAAACTATCCAAGGGACGTTTCCTGTTGTACGCCACCATGAACCTATTCTTGGTACGAGATACGCGTTCTTCAATTGCTCCTTTTCCAAACACGGCCCATCCGGTGGTGCCATGACTGAACTCTGGGTTAACTATTATCCCACCTCTATACATAGTACTCCCAGGCTCTGCCAAACACTGCTTATCGAATACATGGAGATCGGAGTTACAGTCAATTCTCACCATTACCAAAATAACAATTTGGGAATGAACCGAAATTTTCGCGTAGTTTGGCACAAGTTGTCTCCTGTGAGCTTTTTGCTACTGATTTTCAGGATCCAAAAAATGGGTACTGCTAGAAAAGATCATTATGTGTACAGAGTGATGCGTTCGATCATCTTGGTTCAGAATAATTCATTAGACTTAGTGATGACCATGGAAATCGAATCGGCATTCGCACGTGAACATAACTCAAAAGTTGCAAGTAGTGTCCAGGACTTCGATCTTGCCTGGGTGGTTGCTGATGCATCATACTGAACACCACTGACGACAGCCTGTGTGATCTGCCCTGAAAGGGCTTGACATGGAAAGCATCTAGCTTAATCATTCCTGGCATCACGAAACATGACTAGAGAACAGCATTTGGAAGAACAGCTAAAATCAATCAAGCGGTCAAAAACGAATCCTAGTACCTGATCCCGAGTAGAAGAACACAAATGTGAGCCAAAGAAACAATGTCATTGTGCATACAGTGGAGCTTATCGTCTCTCCCAGTCCTGCAACACAAGCAGCCAAAGAAGGCGTGTTACCCACCAATCAGTCATGCCAAAAGCCAAAAGGACTCTCTGTGAATGTGAAAGCGTGCAGCAACCTGACCAATCTCAGTTTTTGCATGTGCCGTGACTCTCGACCCCTATATATAACCCAACATTAGACTGGCCCATGACTGGTCTGGAGACTATAATGGGTAGCTGACAATGGTGTCCAAATTAGTGTTCTATGGCTCAATAGTAAGCATGTGATTTAGAGGTAGAGAGCATCGAGAAGCGAGTAATGCTATTAAACTCGAACGCTTAGCGATGCGATAGAGCATTTACGGATATTTCAATAAGTGGGTCATATTCAAGGTTTCAATACATTTGAGCCAAATCAAACATCACTTCAGTTGACAATTTCCTTAACCGGTCTATAATATATTTCGGTAGTGTTCGCACAATGTCTTCTTATTTAGTGTAATATGAGGCTAGTTAGTATGAGCCAAATTAAGCTCGATCCGTAACGAGAGGATTAGGTTACAAATTCTATAAATTTCAAGTCCCTCTCCTAACCCTAATGCATATATATCCTCACGTGAAGAGTCATCTCAAAAAGCGATACGTGAGGGACAGCCTCATAGAAGCCAGTGATTCAAGAGGTTGTGGAAAATAAACTCTTGAGTGTTGATTTATCAGTATTTTGCATCATGAACGATGGATCCTAAATAAAGTACGTAAATTCCTCTACTTCATAATTGTAATTCATATATCTATATGCGGTGATTGAGGCACTGTTTAAAGCTATAGTCATAGCTAGTATCTCCTTCTACAGAGAACTACAATGACAGCACGCCCAGTTTTCCAACATCAAGAAAAACAGTGAATTGAATGCAGGGCTAAAGTGAATTTTCTTATTTCATTAGTCTATCCCAACAACGATTTTGGACTACACTTAAGAGATTTTCCAATTCAATTTGATGGTTGGAGCCTCCATTCAGCCGAGCTCCTCCCAAAACTGTTGTGCAGGACATTCTCTTGCTAGGTAGGGGCGAAACCGAGTCAATTCGCTAACTTGGTAATAGCTCATGCCAGACACAATGACGATTTGACATCGACTGGCCTGATTCCGAATCGAGCTCGAGCTACTTGAATAGGCTGCCAAAATGAGCTCGAGCTCGTTGACACTCAGATCAACGGGCTCGCAAACCTAATCTAGTTTCCGTCATTCTTTCAGATATGTTTTATAATTCCAAGAAGTGACTTACCGGTCCTTACCGTTATATATAGTATCACCTATGTACAAATGCCAGGAAAAACTGTTGGAATTGAAAGGGATCGAGCGAATCGGTAAAATAGTCGGAAGGAAGGAAAGGAAATTGGACATCGAATTTACGTGATTCGGTCCAAATGTCGAAACTCACGTTCTCGGAGAGAGTAGCTCGAAATTCCACTATAGAAACAAGGGATATAATGGAGATTACAATCACTCGAGCACTCAAACACACTCTTGATATTTCTCAACTCTCAATTATACTCAATAACTCACTTGGTGTTTAGTCCCTCGCCATTGCTAGTGAAATCCCACTCAAGGGGTTATATAAATTCGACTCATAAGAATTTAACTGGCTAAATCACTAACGGGTACAATTACAACGGGTAAATTTCCCTCTAGTTCCTACGTTTTGCTTCTGGAAAGCTCTATATTTCTTGCTGTCGAGAGCTCCATTTATACAACTTCTGTCATCCTTGCACTTCTCTTCTTTTCCCAAAAGTCTCCAACATTTAACGAAGATGACCCACCCACTTTAGCTAAACAATGGCACCGACGGAGTTCTCTCTCGTGCAATGTAAAAGAGAGAGTCTCCATCATTGTATAGTTCGTGGCTCCACCACCATCATGTCATGGGCTACTTCGATTAATGTGCAAGTAGTGGGATTTCCATATTTGCTGCTTGAACAAATGCCTCCTCTTACTCTGGTTATGGCGAGCTCCGGATAGCGCCAGGGAAAGAGAGACGACACCACCTGCACATTCTCCGTCTGCTGCTTTCTTCGCCTCCTACGCATGGAGAGAAATAAACGCAAGACGAAATTCATGTGCAATCTTCTTCTTCTCACGACTGCGGCTGAACATAGATGCAGTCACCTGAAGCTAGACCGAAGAAGTCCCGCAAAATGACGAGATCGGCCAGCCTAATTTATTTAGACTAAGTATTGTTCAATAGATTTAAACTCGAACATATCTTTAACAAAAACCCTTTAAGCTTATTAAAGCCGAGCTTGAGAGGCCAAGTAAATGTATAAATATTTGAGCCGAGCTAGAACCTTACTGTTTATACATGATCAGGCATGAGTTTAAGTTTCTAGTACCGAGTACGCTATTCAGATAATTCCACATTGATTGTAAAAGGAACTGGTGATCAGTTTATAAGTATGATGGAAAGTCTTATATTTTAAGCTAACTTTTAGAATGAGATAGACTCAAGATCACTCAATATAAGCACGCCGAGTCGAGCCCAAACTTGGCGCGTATTGACTCGATTACATCTCTACAATTAGGCATTACTAGACAATTTCGAAAAAATTATCAAAAAAGTACTAAACTTTTTGATAACTTGCCAATTCAGTTTTGAACCTTTCAATTGTGTCAATTAGTCTTAACTTTTTAATCGTATCAATCTAGTTCTAAATTTTTTGAAATTGTCCCAATTTAGTTCTAAATCTTTTTGAAATTTTTTCATTTTAGTCATAAACTTATTATTTAAGTAATTGGCCAAAAGGACTAAATTGACAATTCGTTAAGAGGTTTAGGACTAGTTTGACAAATCATTAAAATGTTTATGACTAAATTGGTATAATTTAAAGATTTATGGCTGAATTGGCAAGTTATCCAAATATTTAGGACTGGATTGGCACAATTTAGAGATTTAAGAAATTAATTGGCACAAGTATAATAGGTTTAAGACTTTTTGGACAATTTTTCCAAACAATTTCAATAAAAGAAGCCGCATGCATTTAAGACTTTTTTAGTAACTTTTCCTGAAACATGCATGTCAAGGTCGTACTTTTCGTTCTATACGACCGCATCTAGAGAAACATGTGGTAAAGGTGGAGTGAGTTTGATGCTTCACAATGTTTAATTCAATTGTCGTATGAACACTAAAGCCACTGATTTACTTTAATAGCTCGTGCATGGCGTGGACGGTTGCTTCACCAGCTTGAGACGGACCCCAGTGGCATATTCACTTGCTTCTGCTGATTTTCTGATTTCGGTTTTAAACATAGGAAAATATGGTCTTAGACCCGTGCAACGTCGAGCCTCGTGGCATTCGGTCGGAAAAAACCTATGAGAAAATTGGCCAAAAATAAGATCTAAACCTATTGGACTTTTGTTAATTCAGTCATGAACTTTTCAATTTTAGTAATTTAGGTCTAAATCTTTCAATAATTTGCCAAAGTAGTCGGTCTGACAAATTTTGACTAGAAACTATAGACTTGGATGATTGTCGTCTTACGTGGCACGCCCAACACTGTCGTGTACATCATCGATTTTTGTTTGTCAAACATAGATTAGGATGTTATATACAAATCTCTACATTGTTCAACTCTTAGCGATCATATTATTTAGTGCATATGTAATACTATTTATAAAAAAGATTTGTTAAATGTAGGTTATCATGTCAAATAAATGTTTACGGTATTGTTGAGTTGACGGAGCCATGAATAAACCCCCCTCAACATATATAGAATGGAATCTACAACTACATAGGTAACTATATTTTAACATTTATTATAAAAAAATATGCATAATTACAATGGAGAATTATCCATAAAATTAGGAGTGTATTACCCAAATGTGCATAAGAATTAGATATTTGCTAGGATTAGACGTTTGGTAAAGTACCATAAATAACAAATAACTAGGTAAAGATAGCACGCGAGTGTGCCTCGTGACTTGTGTATTGCTAGAATTATATCGGGAGATTGTATATGTAAATCAGTTGGCTGATTATATGCTCGTCAAACAGGTGGGTTGGATTCCACCGATTAATGAGAAGTTTCGCTATGAAAATACCAAAAAAAAAAAAAAGTGGATTGGTTGGATTGGCTGAGGTTATAAATGATCAATCCAAATTGACTTATTTAATAGTTTTGACTCGTTTATTTGCAATATAAATTTCTCCGCTCATACCCGATCCCGACTCAGGATTCACTTTTAGCATTCTTTTTTTCTCCTTATTTTGTTGCCTTTGAGCCGACTACTTGGTCACCCACCACCACCTCAAGCATGGCGACTCCATCCAGTCCGCCCAGGTCTTCCAACCGCCGCACCGCGCAATGACGGGGACTCCCCGCAGACAACGTTTAGCCTCCATACCGCTACCGTGCCCGCGTCACCAACGTTCGATATATTTCCATTGGCGTGCACAATGCCAGGCCCGTACACTGTCAAAATTAAAAGATTGTCTGATAACATATTTTGAAGGCATCGATTAAGCTAAGTCTGGGGCACAAGAAACCGGCTGGATATGAGCAGCGCCCCGACGAACAAGGAAAGGATAGGCAAAGTAATTAATACTTGATCAATCCCTCGACCTATAATAAGCAGCAACCTGCTTCTTATTTTATTTAATTATCTCTTCTACATTTTGTTTGTTTTTTGATATTTCATTTTCCGTCGAAAATCGATTTTACGGTTATAGGACGCTTATGCCCTCCCCTCTTGGGGACCCCTGCAGATACACTCTTTTTCCTATCAAAGGAAAGAGATCGCCAAGACCGTACGGGTACATAGGAAATTTCCAACAATGACTGCAAATCCTCTGCCTGAGAAAATTTGAGAATAAGCAATCGAAATTCACTCTGACCCTCCTAAATTCATTTACTCATGGTCTCGATGGCTCGCCCCACGGAGCAGGGCCTTCTTCATTTATATTGGACTATGAAATTTATGGGAGAAACAATTTGAAAGAAGCGAGTACCGACGCTCGGAGCTACCCGTCGCGTAGGTAAATGTAGAGGAGGAAAATCGAATTTCTTCTTCCTCATCAAGGCATAATATTGGAGAATACTCATT